>JAQFZO010000207.1:0-32171 GCA_034695885.1 Geophilus flavus
CACTATATACACAAAATAAAAAAATAATAAATAAAAAATTTTATTTTTCATAATAAAAAATATTTTCCCCTTACGTAACCCATTTATTATCATTCCCCGTGCGTTCGTTCATCGACAAGTCGAACCCGTATATACGTGAAAACCAGTCCCAGAACCCCAACTTTTGTCACCCGTGCACCCAAATTTTGCTTCACCCCTTCGTAAAGAAAAGAAAAGGAAGAAAAATGCAAAACCAGTTATTCTTCTTCTTCTTCTTTTATATTAAGTTTCCCTTCGTACACTAAATTTCTGGCACGTTTCGAACCGGCAACAGCCGCAGACTCCTTCCCTTCCCGAAGGGTCCTCAGCCGGGGTCGTGGCCTGCTGCTCCCGCCGCGATTAGAGGGGTCCCGGCCGGCAACTCCCGCCCTAGTCGCGCGTGCGGGGCCAGATTTATAAGAGAAAAGTGCACGAGATCACAGACACGGGGGCAGATTTAGTCTCGTCGATAAGACGACCATTCCACAGTCGCAACTCGCCACCGACTTAAATTTAATATATAAATATTTAAATAAATATAGAAAAATTTGATATTTTTAAAAACTTCCGCTTTAATAAACTCTTAAATAATTCAAGGAAGATAAAAAAAAAATTTATTTTCCAAACCACTAATGGAGTAAATGTAAATATAAATTGATTTTTAATGTTATAAATATTAAAAAAGACTCTTATAAGAGCCATACGTTATTACATTTATAAAACGCAACGAGAAAACAACACAAACACATGTTCGCATTGCACACGAGAACAAAAAACGGGCGCTGCAGAGAGCGCGCCAGTCGACAAATCGCGGAATCAGCGGGAGTCGTGACTGTCACTGACAACAACCGCCCACGCACGCCGGAGTTGCGCGCCACTACAAGCGGGCACTGCCCGAATTACGACGACGCGCATTAAATCGTCAAAAAATCATATAAAAATAAACAAAATATATATTTATCAAACACCAAACATAAATAAATCCTGTTTTCCCTTCTCCAAACAATCTTTTCTTCCTTTGGTCGTCCAGACAACGAAGTGGACCGCCTTCCGGGTGCTCGTCATTGTCCATCGTGCATGAAAAGAGGAAAAAGGAGAGTTTTGGGGGACCTCCTGCATGGATTCGGGTATATTTCACAAATGAGGAGACCCTATTAAACTATTAAGTTGCAACCCTAAACACTAAGGGGGGCAGGGAGAGGGGGGGTTTGGGGATCACCTGTGCACAGACAGTTTTACCTGCGTCCAGGGAGCGATCGGGAGTTCGGGACGTGTCGTGTCGTGTATAGTTCGTATCGGATAGGGAAAATGCACGTTTCAGGTCATATCTCTATAACCGAATCATGTCGGCCTGGATGCGCTTTGCAAGGAAGCCAATCCTCGCGCATGGCCGCGTCACAATGTTGGTCGATGCTTTTTGCCCGCTTTTCATCAACCCACCTCCCTCGCACCATCGCTACCCCCCCGTCCCACCACCTTTTATTCATTCTTCTGGCGAAATGGAGGGACGAGCGACTCTCGTTTGTGCGTACGGCGCTTGCATGCAGCGTTGTTATGACGAGGAACGGTCCCATGCGCGTGCATGCATGTTTGCTGCTGATTATAAATTTCCAATGAACTGGAAAGCCAACGTAGTTCAGATTTGCGGGATTTCACACAAGGGACACCGAAGAAGAAGTGGGTGGGGAGGGGAGGGAGGAGAGTTTCGTTACCATGGTGTGCAGAACGCGTAAGCATGCGGGGGTGTTGTCGGTGGACCGCAAATCGACACGACAGACGCGGGAAACCGCACGCGCCGATCGTGACAACGACCACAAAGGAGGTGACACGAGAGGGGGTATCGACGCATGCGCAAAACCATGCTGCACAGTTTCAAATCTCGACTCGGCGTTTTTGATAAAGAAAAATAAAAAATAAAATATAAATTTTTTTTTCTCTCGGTTGGGTTTGTCGGGATTAACCATCACATAGCGGTCAAGCACACTAGAAGAGGCGTTGTTAGCATCGAGGGCCGAGTGGGAGTCATTTATAGAAACGGTGATCGATCAAAACTCATCATGTAAAAGTCACCCGCAGTGCGTTGTGGGTAAGCAAGCGACCGAACACGAGGCGTTTTATATGTGGGATGATGATGGCAGATGGTGGTGGGCAGAAAGGTTTTTGTGTTTTCCTTTAAAAATGCGCCCGCACATTCGATAATGCTCGTCAAATCGAGTGGACAGACGTGTGGATTTGTAACGAGTTATCAATGCAACGCTAATCTCGACTCGGACTCGACTCAGACCGATGCGACAAACACATCTGGGGGTATAGAAAGAAATGAGAATTTTGGTCAAAACAAGTAACAACCCTCCCCCCAATGGTCCCCTTTACTTTCTTTTATTATTTATCACGCCCCGTATCCGGGGACTAGTAGGAAAGGGGTTTGTAACACGTGCTCTTTCTTCTCCATAACCCCTTACTCGGGGTTACCGGGGGTCGTCGACTGAGCAAAACACGAAACGCTTCCGTTTTATTCACACAAAAATTCTTTTTAACGATAAAAATAACATTTCCAAACCGACACGTGCCATTCTCCCATCATCTCCCCACAAACATCCAAACCTTGTATTTAATTTATAAAAAAAAGCTTTTTAACTCTGTGTAAGTAATTCCTTTTCTAAATCGACGACGGGTGTTACGGTGTTGCTACGTTACCCCACCTTTTTCTTAACACCCGGAATGCGTATCTGGGCAACCGGTCGAGATGAAAAGAAACATGAGCGCAGTTGCATTGCATCGATGGACGACCGTCGGGTTCAAACGGTGGAAAAAAATAAATAAGTTTATAGGAAAAAAAGAAAATCAAACAAAAGATGGCTTAGCAACATGAACGGATCCGACCGGGACCTCCCTGGATCCCATTCAAACTCGCGGGTGCCACTAAGAGGAATTTATTTCGGACAAATACAGCTGCAGCACACCCATATACACAGAAAAAAAGCAAAAGCACGAGTCGGCGTCACGTGTGTCACCTTTAATTAGAGACAAAACGAGTGGATTTGGAATATAAGTTTGATTTAAGGAGACGAAGAAAACGGGAAGAAGGAAGGAAGGAAGGAAGGGGAAGGAAAAAGAGGCACGAGGTGAAGCACTGGCCTTTTACAATGGCACTCGATTAGCGATGGCTTCCTAACGAACGTCTGCTGGGTGACGTTTTAGCCATTATTTCGTTACAACAACACACCCGAAAAATATGAAAATCAATTACAGACCACTCGAACGACTCGAACTAAACCTAGTTTCTCATCAAAAAGAAAGGGTTAACGATCTTCCTCAACACCACCCGAGGTGCGCATCCTCGTAAACCTTTATCTAAATAATCATCCAACACAATGCACCTTTTATTTATTATAAAGAAAAAAAAAATCAAATCAAAAACGATTGCAACTCCATTTACACGTTCTATTCAACGGAACCCACTTGTATAAAAACTTCCTTCATCGACTTTTCGACTCGACCAGCCCACTGCGTTACCTCGTAACGCGTTCAAAGGGGGGGCGGGAAGGGGGGGCGAAGTGGTTATCGAGGAAAAATGCACAAAAGAAGGCCACCTGACGACAAATATGGAATGCCACGTCCATATAATATGGGGGAAGAAAGTGAGTAATAATAAACGCGATATTTATAATGGGACAGACGACGAAACTCGGAGACAAAAGAACCCCGGGTCCCCTTGCTCCGGGTAATAAGGTCCCCGTATGGGGTCCACTACACAATCTGGTGCTGCACGCGCCAATTAGATGCCTCTTTCCGTTTCTAGGTAACCGATTCCTGGGTTTCGGTCATGTAATTCTGTGGGAAATTATGGAAACTTCCGGTTATAACGAGAAGAAGGAAGAAAAAAATATCATTTTTTTTCTCTTCTTGACTCGACTCGCGTTCGATTCTACTCGCAAAACCACTTAATTAGCCCGTGTGTGACCTCGACACACGAACCGAGCTGCGGGCTACTGTCGTGCGGTGCCTTTACCCCTTTCGCCACGCGTACAAAGGAACGACGGGTCGTCCAAAGTTGTCATCACCTGACCCACAAACACGAGTGAAAAACACACAGTCAGAGAACTTTATGTAAGAAAAAAAAAATTCCACCCTCAATGCAAACAAATTACGAGGAAGAAAAGGATCACCTACAAGTCCATATTTTGTCGGTTAAGGACCGGTTGTTGTTCCTTCGTGTCCCTATGACCAAACGTCGTATAACACACTCGACTCTCCGACCGACAGACCCATCACCGTAGCAACTGTGTATCAACTCGACGCTCCATGCTGACATCCTTATTTGATTTATGCCATCGCATTAAATCACTAACGTTACAACTTTATTTCCCTAATTATATTTACCAATTAAAATTTTTTTTAAAAATTTTTTTCATTAAAAAAAAAAAAAATTTCTTGAGAAAAATTGTAATTTTGTATAATTTCGAGTGTGTGAGTCGAGTGCGAGTTTTCCCCTTGGTGAAACTTCTTACCCGGATCTATTCAACATGTTTGAGGCAGTACAAAAGAAACCCTTTGAGCTCAAACTCACGAACCCCAGTGAGTTTAGGTATGGGGAAAGGAAGGAAGGTAGGGAGGAAGAGAGAGAGAGAGAGAGAGAGAGGAAGGAGAAGAAGAAGGCAGTACAGACGGTAGCTGAAATAGGCGTGGGAGAAGAGTCGTTAAAAAGGCAACCTGTAGATTATTTTGTGACGTAATTAAAATAGTTAAGAGACACTCGACCTTGAATTACCTTTCGTGAGTTTGTGGACAAACGACCTAAAAAATAATCAAATGAAGGATGTCGACGGGTTAATGTATAGAAGATAAAAATTTAGAAAATCCCGACCGGTCGTCTATATAAAAAAATTTTTATTCACAATAAAAAAAAATGTTCCCATAGCAAACCACGGGATTTCCGGATTTGTCCGGCAACATCCGAGTGCCATTAACAAAATCTCGCAATTTCTCTTTTGCCCACACCCCGTGCGCATTGGCCACGCCACCTGTGTCCTCGCACTCACTCAACTCGTTGAACCCCATTGCCTTTTTTTTATTTGTCCAATTCTCACAATAAATGATTTATGCATTTTAATTAAATCAGTGCCATGTTGCGCCGTGTGAATGGAATCCTCGGGTGCGTCTACCTGTGCACTGTTCAAGCGGGAATCCTCGTCTTTTGTCTCAAATCACGCAACGCGCACACCACCAGGAAATTTTACTCATTCCAACTTCCCCTCCCTCGCTTCAATCTCTCGATCACAATGACCGTTCGGACGGACAGTGGCCCCGATTTTACAACGGAAATGAACCAAACAACCCCGAAACGTAACGTCGAGGTGTGTCAATCGAATGGCAACGCATCGCAATGAACGGGCCGGCGCCGTGTAAACAGTGCCGAGGTTAAACGGGGCTGCGTTCGTCATCGTTTAACCCCCCTACTCGTATGCAAATCACGTGCGAATGGCCAAAAAGAGATTTTTGAGTGGTGTGTTGCGCAGTTTTTCTCTCTTTCTCCTACTCGCCACCAATTTACGACGAGATTTTCCACTTACAATAACTCTCGGCGTTACACCGAGCCCGAAGTTGCCCCGCTGAGAAAGACTCACCTGATGACAGCCACTCCTTATCAACACGATTTAAGATTTTCTCTCATCTTTCACGCATAAAATTCAGAATAAAAAAAATTTTTTTAAAAAAAATTCTGAGGTTTGCCCGCGACTAATTTCTGCGATGTTTATGTGGAATTTAGTGATGTGGGAGCCTGGAAATTTATTAAAGTGGTCAGCATGAGGTCCAAAATACGTATATTTTAATTGAAATAATTTTTTTCCTAATTTAATAAACTCAAAAATTAAATTTTAATTTTCTCTTCATCCAAAAACGATTTTTCCTATCGATTTTCCCAACCCTTTCGTTTGTGCAACAAAATTGCCATCCATACTTCTTTTTTTTTTTATTATTTATTCGCTTTAATTCCGACATCTTCTGACAGGGTTAAGACCCAACCTTTTTCCCGACATACAGTATAAAAAAAAAGAGAGAATAAAGTCTTTTTTCAACGTCAATCTCTGCAAGTATGAACGGGATTGGTGCGTTGCAACGTGTTCTTAAGAGTCACCACCCTCTCACGAAATCCGTGTTCCGATCGATATGCCACAAAACTCACTAAAATCTCTCTCCGTGCACTCTACTCCACCCATTCGAGCCCATCCTCTCAACCCACAAAAAAAAAAAAAAAAATTCAACAACCTCAAACCCGGGCACTTCAACGCGTGACACGTTGAATTTCAACATCCCCGTTCCCATCCGACACCCCCCCATCAACTGCCCCCCTTAAGAAAAGAAAATAAAATGAAATTTAAGGTTGTTAATCGAGTACTTCGTAGGCGAGTGGTCACCTGGGCGTGTGCGAGACGCCAACGCGGTCAAAAAGGCCGATTCGATTGGAATTTCAGATCCGTTGCTGACACCTCACACCTGAGTATTATGGTCACGTGACTCCCCGTGTCTTAATTAATTCGGGAATTCGTGACGAGCCGTCACGCACGTGTCTCGTGGGGGCCACGGAGAATAGAAATTTTTTTTTTATTTTTTAAATTTTATTTTTCACAAGTTTCCTCTCGAAAGACTCAGCTGGAGTTTATTTTCTGTTTTTTTTTTTTATATTTATATTTCTTAGAATAAAAATATATAAAAAAAAGGGGAAGAAAGAAATAAAATAAAAGTTTTACCTTTATGGTTCCTCTACGAAAAACCATTTAACCCTTTCATTGCCTGCTGACCCTCGTTACAGCGAAACGACAATGGACATCGACGAGTCTTTGAATGCGAATTTCTCACCTTTTGACATCCCAGGGGCCGCTCCTTCGGGGTTTGGAACGCCGACTGGCACCGATACTGCAGGTAAACAATGACGAGGTTCGTTTTTTTAATCGCAGCGTCTCGTGTCCGGCGTTTCTTGAATTCTAATGGATAGAAATAAAAAAAACAATTTTTTTTAAATATTTTTTTAATTTTTTATTTATGGATGTGAAATTATAATAATTTAAAAGATGTAAAATGATGTTTGTATCAAATTGATGATTAGGTGTAGGTGTCGTTTGACACGAACCTTTTGACTTGGAAATGAGTCACGCGACCAATTTAACACCCGATGACAAACTTTTTACACATCGCCTCAATTGACCATGTCAAAAAATCCCGCCACCCCTTCTGTTTAACCTTTTAATTAACCAACAAAGCGTTCGAAAACAACTAGACAAGAGGAAGAAACTAAAAAAAAATCTTTTTTCCAGCTGGTGCAATGGCATCATCGAGTTCACCGCCGAATTGGGCTACGACCTCGTCACAACGAACCACCGACTCCATAGACTTCCTATTCAACTTCGTTATAACGAGGTTCGTGTCTGATGAGCTAATGACTCGTTTTAAAACCACGACCAATTTTCATCTTTCATCATCGAATGACATGACAGCCGTCGAAAAATTAAAAAAAAATACAATTTGGTTCAAAATGGCGACCGGAAGTAGCAAAATTACGCGATAAATGAGGGAATTTCGTATGGAAAAAAACAAAAAAAGGTGTTTCGGGTTTCTGGGGCAGCGCACCTTAAAGGACAGGTATCACCTGACACTCCCAGCGTTTGAAATCTCATCTTTTAAGAACCCAAAACCTGTCCGAGGGTTCCATACTACGCACCGACTGGACCGGGACCGGGGTCGGGGTCTACAGGTGATAGTCAACATTCATTTTTTCATGTCTGGAGGGGTCATTGGGGTAAATCGAGACGAAATGACATAACCAAAATGGGACTTTTCAAGCCACGAGACGATGGACAATGGCTCTCGAGACGCTGCTCCCTCGTCCAGACACCCGTGACCATGGGTCCACGAGCCAGAGGTTATCGGCCAGACGCCCGCCCGCCCGTTCGTTTATAATTTCATCTGGAAGCTGCGGGGGGAAGTGATATAACACCTTTTCAGGGGTCGTTTTACATTTTTTAAAAAAGTTTTGGGGTACTGGGGGAACCCCCGACCCCCTCTACCGTCGTTTTTATAAATTTACGTCATGGCAGGTTTATTTATATAACCTTTTTTAAAGGTTTAATCCGTCTTGGATGCAATTAAGCACGTAATATTTGAAGTGGTGTCAAATAAAGTACAAACTTAATTCGATTTGCAACGTCGAACGACGCGATGAAGCACAAAAAAAATTTTTTTGTTGTTGTTTTTATTTTTTATTTCGTGATATTTTGGAGGGTGTTTTGGTATTTATCCAGAACAACAATTTGAAAGCTTCATTTTCTTAATTAGTTTACTGCTTGAGTAATTACGAAAAGATTAACAGGGAGATTAGCACTGTCGTGCAATAAACAAAACTCCATTTTCCAAGGGCTTAAGCAAAGCATTGAGGCGCGTATAGTCCACAAGATACAAAATGGGAGAAGAGGAGAAGTGAGAGGAGAGATAACAACGTGGGAGTAGAAAGTTGGTTGGATCGTGGACGTTTCATCTTGTCGCTAAGTCTTTAGGGTTAATGAGAGAGAGAGAGATTAGAGGCAAAAATCCTCGGGTTGTTGGAGTGTGTGTGTGTGAAATGGTCAGTCGAGTGTTTGAGCAAGAAATTGCTTCGTTTAATCCATCAAAAAGACTAAAAGAGTGTCTTGAGGTTTGGGAGTTTGAGTTTGGTTGGTTGGTTTTAGTTGGTTGGTTGATGGTGATTGGGTGGATGTTATAAAGTTTAAGGAGATTTGAAAATGTTGGGGGTGTGTGTGTGGGGGTGTAGGAGGTGTTGGAGATGGGGTTGAGTGGACAGAGATTGTGGTGTAGGTTTTGAGATTAGTAAAATGGGGAAAAGTTGAATGAAAACTGTCAAAGTTTTAAAGGAAATGATGAAAATTTCTTGAAAATCTTGAAATTTACAAGAAATATCATAAAAATTTCAATAAAAATCTGAAAAATCTTCAAAATTTTACAGCAAATCTTCAAATATTTCAAGAAATATCATAAACATTTCTTTAAAAAATTGACAAAATCATCAAAATTTCAATGCAACTCATCGAATTTCAAGAAATATCATCAAAATTTCAATGTAAATTTGAAAAACATCAAAATTTCACAGAAAATCTTCAAATAGTTCAAGAATACACCGTCTAGATTTTTTTAAAGAAAAATCGAAAAACTACCAAAATTTCAATGCAAATCTTCAAAACCTCATCAAAACCATCCAAAACCCCAATTTCTGCATTAATTACCACCAACAAAGCATTCCAAACACCAACTTCCGGCATCCATATTTGACCCTCAATCATCACAAAACACATAACTCCCAAACTAACAACCAAAAAAAAAAAAACTTCAAACAAAAACTTAAAAAAAAATGATGAACTTCCACACAAACTCAACTACAAGCCCGTCAATCACAACCAATAATAAATATTTGAATAAAATCCACGTTTTTAATTACACCTTTCAAATTCAAAGGCCACTGAATAAATCAACCGATGGGCGGAAAACAAACCCAACCAAAAGAGTTACGATATTTTTTTGCTTTCCTTCTCCTTCTCCTCTCCTCTCCTCATTTTTATAAACTCCTCAAAACGATGCCATCGACCTTCCATTCATTACGACGTACATCACTCGTCGTACGACTCGCCTTCACTGCAAAGCACATTAATTACACACATAACCCTTTTTTAACTCAACTTCAAACCCATTTATTATTTTTTTTCCCATTTAAAAACTTAAGTACGGCAAAACTCCCTCCAATTGGCTCGATCTGCAATTATTTAATCAAATTAATGAAACACTTTTTTACGCCTCGTCATATGAAAATTTAAAAAAAATTAAAATAAAAAATTAAAGTGTCGACAGAAAGTACCCATACGCATAAAATAAGGATAAAAAATGGGGTCAGAAGGGGTTACGACCTTAATCTTAGGTCTGTTTAGCATCACTTAAGAGACATTTACGATTTGACACTCTCTTCTTCTCCTCTTTCGTAGGAAACCTACAATAAAATACTGTGCAAAACACAAACGAGTCTTGTATAAACAAACAAACAAAACATAACATGAGGAGGCCCGTTGGGGGATTTTTTTGTTTTGAGTTGAGTTGAGGCTCAGGAGAGGTAATGAAATGTGTAAACTAAGACTTTTGGTGCGATGGTTCACGTGGCTTGATACCCTAAACCGAGAAACCCCGCAACCCCGAGACAATGGGAAAAGATTAAATTGCAAATAAAATACCCTGGGTCTTATTCCTTCGTGTTTATATATTTAAAAAAAAAAATTGGTTTCATTATTTTATAATTATAATTTTTATTATTTGGCGTTTTTCAGGTTTGGTCACTATTTTTTAGGTTTTTCCATTATTTTATTCCCAAATTTACATTAGGTTTACCTGGATTTCATTATTTCTGAGTTTTTACATTACTTTTCACTGTTTTCATTATTTTTCAATTTTTTCTATTATTTTTCACAAATTTCTATGATTTCCATCAGGTTTTCATTATTTTTCCATTATTTTACAATTTTTGCTATTACTTTTCACTAATTTTCAATTTTCTTACTGCAAAAAAAAAATCACTTAGTGAATTTTGTTGGGTGGAATCAAATAAAAACTTATCAGTTTTCGCAAAACTTATCACCAGCAACACACCAGTCCATTTCCCATAAGACGTGTTGATTTTAACCCATGACCAAAACCATCTGTTTAGATTGAGTTACATACAAACCCCCACTTTTTCAAGCACAGAAAACCACCCTTTTCTCATCATTCTCTCTCCCTCAAAACCCCCACAACACAACACAGCACAAAATTCCAAATATTCAACGAACCAAACAAAAAAATAAATAAATAAATAATTGAAACAGCATGAATGCTTCATTTCCTGCACGTTAACGGCCATTAAAAGCGGAATTGCAAATTTATTTCCACATAAAAACCCATTTCCGGTTAAAACTATTACAAAACTTCAACGACAGCCTTCAACACTGACCACGAGACGGAATTTAAATCCAACCCACACAACCTTCGACCCCATTTCTTGTATAATAATATTATTTTAAATGTGTGTATGCAAACAAATCACAAAATAATAAAATAAAAAAATAATAAAAAATCCGTTTCACTTTAAAATTTCAACAAAAAAAAAAAAAAAAAATGGCCGATGGGTGCGGGGTGGGTGTTGGAAATTGATTAAAATTTTTTCTGCTTCAATCGGTTGCACTAAACCCAATCCGGGCGTCATGTGCCTGCACAGTATCAATAAATTTATTTTAAAAAAATATAAAAAAGAAAAAATTTATGACTTATGCACACACACAATTTAAAATACTTCTATCAATGCCAAAAGCAAAAGAGCTCCAGAATTAAGAAGGGGGAAGAAAAAAAAAAGAAAAAAATTGCAATTCACTCGAGCAAAGCCGACAAATGTAGAGGAGTAAAACATCCAACCCACAACCCTGGTACTGACATTTTACACCCACAAAACCCACCAAAAAAAAATTTTTTTTTAAAAATTTCAAAAAAATTTTTTTTTATATCATGTCATGTTTGAAAACACTACTCCGTATAAAAAAATAATAATGCAGTGTTTATTTAGTCAGTGTAATTGTATATAAATATCTCCTCACACATATATGTGTTGCTTCTGTTGTATGTTTATTTCTCTTTGGAATTATTCGAGGGGATGTGCCCTGCTGGGAAGAGGGAGGTGTAGGGGCAAGTGAAAGTGTTTGTTCTCTAAGGCCAAAGCAAAGCTTATCTCGGAGCCACAGACACCACAACCTCATTCTACCATCCTTGCCATTCATCATCTCACTTAATGAAGAAGAGATTTACCCTCACACACCCTCCCCATCCACCCACCATCCACCATCTTGGATTTGCCATTTTTGGATTACCCACTAAGTAAACTGTGGGGTGAAATATTTAATCTCTCTTTTGCCATAACCCGGGCATAAACATGAGATAATTGTAGTGATTGCCTCGGAACAAATTTTTTATTACGGTCATTTCCCATCGAGAGATTTACACCTTTTACAAATTCCACGCGAAATTATTAGCGTTCTTTGATCATTATAACGTGTGTTTGGAATAAAAATTCACACTCGATGTATATCAATTTTTTTGTGTTGTTTAAGAAAAAAAAAAAAAATTTATCGCCACCTGTGGCGCTAATCCCAAAAGATGGAGAAATATTTTTTTTTAAGGATGTGGAAAATGATTTATCTCGAAATTAAGACATAAAAAAAATTTTTTTCTATGATATTATAAATCAAAACAAATTTTTCCTTAACCCTAATTAAAAATTAAAATCATTTACGGAGTAATCCACAAATTTTTTTTATTTTTTAAAAAAATTGAGGGGAAAAAAAGAACAGCTTTTCGCTGCTGGATGGCAAGAAGGTTACGAACTCGACGTGTGTACTGTGTGTACCACTAGACAAGTTTACCTAACCTCTGGCTCGAGCCAGCCACGAGTACATAAAGTACAAAGTTGGAGCAAAAAGACCCCAAGGTGAGTCTCAGAGTCGCATCAATCGAAAAAGGCGCGTTTTTTTAAAGTTTCTGGTATGTTGGTGTGTAGTAAATGAATTTTAGTTGAGTAAAAATAAAGGAAGTAACGGTTCGACGTTGGCATTTCCTCTCTATGGTGTTTGGCCCCCCTCGTCTTCGTTTTTCCCATGACCTTTCAGCTGCTACGCCATATTTTTCATCAATGTGCGAGCAGCCAGTTACTGTCTCTCTCCGTGCTCACACATTTGTGAAAACATTGAACTGTGGGGGAGGAGGTTTCGTGCACTGTATAATGGGTGTTAAAAAGTACCCTGTGCACCCTGACAACCCCCACACACCCGCTACCAACCCCAGATTCGACCTCATTAACTGGGAAAACTTTAAAAAATGAAAGAGTTTTAACTGGGAGTTAATAAGAGTTTGGGATTTTTACGTAGAAATTTGTAGAAATTCAATTTTTTTACGTCGAAAATAAAAATATTTCATTGTTTTACCTCGAAATGTCTTGGAAGTTTCCATTTTTACCTCGAAATTAAAAATCTCAAATTTTCACAACATTTCAATTATTTTATCTTGAAATTAAAAATCTCAAATTTTCACAACATTTCAATTATTTTATCTTGAAATTAAAAATATTTAAAAATTTCACAAATTTCACCTCAAAATTAAAAATATTTCCAACTTTTCCCTCGAAATTATTTAAAAATTTCCACTTTCTCCTCGAAATTCTTCAAAATTCCCACTTTCCCCTCAAAACTCTCCAACCCCTCCTCTCCCCATCCCAAACCTACTTTTAACCCTTTTATTTACCAGCAGTGAAAGTCCAACCCTTTCACCACCATACCTGAAAAGCCCCGTAAGAAGAGTACCAACCGAACCTCTGAAAAACTGGGTCTGGTCAGCTCAGACAGACTTACAAAACAAAGTTGCAGGTTAGACGATGCATCACCCTCACCCCCACCCACACCCCTCACCCCGAACCGACCCGACCGGGTAAGATGGGTGTAGTCTGGATAAGGAGAGAACTAGGGAGAGAGAGGAAAAGGAAAAGGGGGTTAAGATGCCGAAACACCCGCCATTGATGCGTCCAGACGAGAGCAACTTGTTTGCAAAAGAGGGCAGGTTCGAGAGTTTGGCCTTTGTACATCAGGTTGACGACATTCCACGTGGTCAAAATGCGCACTGGCCGACGGCTACACTTCCAAACACCCTCCTTCCATCCTTCCTACCCTCCTACCCTGTCCCTTTTCCTTCAAAAGAGGAACAGGTTACATAAACCCAGACATATGGATCCCATTCATCCCCCAAACTCGGCCACCCCCTTCGAGTTTTCACTTTTCAATTTGGTCAAACATTTTTTTTCAAGTCTATTTTGTCTTTTCTAGACCTTCTAGACCCTATGGCCCCTTCCTCGCGTCTAGTCAAAGGGGGGACGTTCGTCCTATAACCTCGGATGGACGTCTGCAACTCATCTCAGACCGGAAATGATTCGGAAGAAGGAAAAAAAAGTGGAAACTCTCCCTCTCTTACTCAATCCGGTTGAATCTTTTTTACTATTTTTATTATTTTTCTTATATTTATGGGTGTTGTAATAAAGGGAATTAATTTTTTTTATGTATGTATGTGTAAAAAGGTTAATTGATGTTGCGGTCATCCTTGAGAATTACGGTGTAATTGGGATTATTAACCGGTAGGAAGAACGAGTGTAATTGCTACGATCGTAATGACAAAGTAGCGGTTTGTTTGTGTGTCGTATTTTTTACACTAATTAATAAAACCGTAATAAAATTGTTTTTTTGTGTGGTTTGAGGGGAAATAACGTCGTGGTTATGTCTGACGAATGTTAAATTAGGGTAATAACGACGTATCGACGTGTCGGAAATAACATAACACGGAATTTGATGCAATATTACGTACACGTACGTTTTTAGGTTTATAAATTATTATAACTCACGTGTTTGTGATCTATAGGATCACCGAAACATGTCCACGACTCCTCAACAGATCCAGTGGTTGCTAAAATCTTTTTTATAACCCTTGACCCCGCCGATGTATTTGATTCAAGATGGCGGCTTCGATCTAACTCGATTATCGCTTGTTGTGCGCATGCTCACCACCTTACGGTAAAAAAAAGTAAATTACGAGATGATTATGATGCTCAAATTTTGTGCATTCTTGGGATATTTGATGGAAAATAACGTTATAATAACGTTTATCGAACATAATATCGTGTTTAAAAACGATTACGTGACGATTACGTCGATAATTAGTCCCGAAATGCATTTATAATTATAAATTTTGTAACGATCAAAACATGTAATAAAAATTGTGCAATAATCGATTTGGCGATAAACAAATGGAAACCCGATCCTTGAGCAAAAGCATCCATCCATCGGTGAAGTGAAAGTTGCACTCTTGGTGATGACGTCACCGTGTTTTAGCACCAAACCTTGCACATTATAGCTTGTTTGCTGAGGTTGGTCTTGAGGGGACCTCAAGGTCTCGGGGTCAGTCGAGATAGTTGGCAGAAACGTGTAATTATATATTAATAACAGAGCATGAAGGGACACCAAATTACAGTTCTCGGCGTTTTCTGCCCGAAAGGAGTTTAGGATGTGTATAGATAAGAGTTGGGAAGAAGGAGAAGAAAAAAAGTAATAGTTATAAAGTTTCCCTTTTTCTTTTCTCTTTGTCATGTCATCAAAAGCTCTCACATTAATTGTGATGTAAGATATTAAGGTGAATCGAAATAAAAAATAAAAAAAGGTGTGAAATAAACCCAGGTGTGTTGTTGCAACATGTTTTTTTTTTATTTTTTTTTTTGGGTAGAAATTAAAAAGATTTATAATTAGTGTTGTTATTTTTCATTTCTACAGGTCGTAAATAGAAATGAAAATGAGTTTGTAAAAAAATGTTTGAGACGGGTTTTTATCAAAGGAAGAAATCTCTTTGTAGTGAAATCATATTCCTGATTGAAAGTGGAGGTAAAACTCGTTTGGCGTGAGCTCACTAGTAAACACGGTGTAACTGGGTAATCACGGCTAATGATAAAGGTCATCTCAAGGTCAAGTGCTCATGTTCATTACGACATGACCTTCGCGTGTGGCCACAAATTCAACTCCACCTATGGGAATAGGTCTAACTGTTTAAATATGTGAAAAATTTCATGGAAAATATCTATTTTTATGTATTTTTATATTTTTTAGTGTTTGATCCACGAAAACGAGCGGATTTTGATTTTTAAAATTTTTTTGGTCTTATAAAATTTGTTTTTTCAGGGGGAAAATTTTTTTGTTCTGATTGATTGGTAAGAAATGATTTACGGTATTAAAAATATTTATTTTTCTGTAATAACGTTTTTTGGATTTGATTTCGTGGAAAATCTCAGTTTTTATTTAATTTTTACTCTTTTTGGTGTTAAAAAAATTTTTTCCAGCATAAGAAAATATTTTTTTACAGAAAAAATTTTTTTTGGAGATTTTTTTGATCTGATTGATTGGTGACGTCTTTAAAGAAAAAAAATTTATTTCAGCAAAAAAAAATTTTTAAATTTTTTTTGGAATTTGATTAGTCGGAATTAAAAGCCACAAGTTTTCCCACTCACCTAAATCCAAGAAATAAAAAAAAACCGAGCGAGTTTATTGGGCTCAAATATCACGTTGTTGGTTCCTAATTGATGTTTGATCTTTATCTTTTATATTCTTGTTTCGATCAGATAAAAATTAACTCACCCGTAATTTATACCCGATTCAGTTTTAAATGAGAAAATTCCATCAAAGATTAAAACGGATCTTTTTATTATCATCATCATCATCATTATTATTTTCCACGGACAAAATATTTAGACCAAAAAACCAACCCAGAAAAACAAATAAATAAAAACAAAAAAATCAAAAAGTCACATCAGGTACTACGCATTTTTTATTCACCTAAAAACCAGATGTAAAACCATAAAAACCACGCAAACTACATGAGAAGAATCAAAAATAAACAATTTCCAAATTGTTCGAAAAGAAAAAAAATATAAGGTAAAAAAAATTTTTAAAAAAATTTAAAAAAAAATTGCCAACATTCAATTATCCACACCAGATGAAGTGACATTTCGCAGAAAGAAGCCAGCAAAACTTTATCGCTCGAGTTACAAGCCGGACGTTGAAAATAAAAAAGAAAAACTCTGCACAACACTAATCCAACTACAACCATCCACATAAATCATTGCGCAGATTGCGCAGAAACCAAAAAAAGAGAACCCAGGTGGGAGACGATTTGAGGGCCTCCCACCTGCTGAGTTTCCTTTTGTTCGCCCGCGAGCAAAAATATAAAAAAAAAAAAAAAAATTTACCACACCACTCTTCTTTCCACTTCCATAGAGTCGTGGCCCAAGGTCAAACTGCAGACCCCAGTATAAAAAAAAAAAAAAATTATTAAACCGTTCCATACCGTAGAGACTTTATGAGACTTCTTCCTCTCCCCCTTGTTCTCTGCCCCCAAGGTCAGCGGATTTATTGGGTGTCTAATACGCCCCATAATTACCAGCGCGCATCCTCGTGGAGCCTCGACGTGGACGTGATCGAGCAGAGAAAACAGAAAATAATGCAACGCGATGCGATGCGATGCGATGCGATGCAATACCGTACCAACGTAGAACACAGCAGTGCAACCTTGAAAAAAAATTAAAATATCTCAACTTTCACTGACCACAGTCCCCGGGTGACCCTTGAGGTCACTCCCGGGTGCTCCTACGCTTCCCCTCTGGACACACCTGTGCCGAATTAGGTCAGTTTTGGATTGCCGAGATGGGGAAAGTGGAAAAACGACTCGAACGAGGGTTTTAATCTGGTAGCCACTGGTCATCCGAGTGGTCAAGCGGGTTCGGGGCAGTTCGGGGCATGTGGGGGAAGTAATCACACTGACCTAGTTGTGTCCGGTAGAGAGAAAAGAGGCTTTTCACTCGATTCACTGTGTTGGAAAAAAGGAAAATAACAAGTAGTTTTCGTTTTCTTTTGGGATCTTTACACATTTTGTTTCTTTTTACTTTCCCTCCGTGATGGACAATGAAGAAAACACTCCACCCACTGTCTAGACGCCACACCCACCGCCCCCGACCGTCACAAGTTTGAGTTTTCAGCGTATATTTCTCATCGATTCCCCCATCTCGCAAAAAGATGAGATCGGTGATAATAAATCACACGACGGTCGTGTTTCTTTTCTTACGTAACTATTTTTTCCCTTTTCCTACAATTTTTTAAAAATAATTCTCAGAAAAAATTTTTTTTTTCGTTTAAATGAAATTTCCTAATTAAATTTTTCAATTTTTTTTTAAATCTTAAAAAAAAAAATTTTTTTGTGTATGCGAGTGTTTTATTTTTACATTCAACATAAAGGGAAAATGTTAAGTCACCTGGTTGACCTTCACGTTAAAGTTGAGATTAAAGCGGTCTTTATTAACAAGGTCGAGAAAATTTATTTTTATTTACAACTCGCGGTTCAAATCCAATTGAAGTGTGTTTACACGTTACTTTATCATTCTCACCTGTTGCTGTGACAAATTCCATTCTTTTTGTCATCAATTAAAGAACGAGAGCAAGATAAATAACAAAAAAAAATTTAAAAAAATAAAAACATGCTTTGGCGCCGCCTCTCGACAGAAATTAAAGACTTGTAGACTTTAAAGATAAGAGAATGAGAGAGGAGAAAGAAGAAAAAAAAATTCAAAGTGTCATTATTCTCGACATGTGATGTAGTTTTTGATAACCGTAAAAGAAAATAAATATTTCGCTCGTTAAGTTGTCTTTAATTTATTTAGAACATTTTTATAATCAGATAAATTTAATCCTCTATTAAACGAGTTGGAGTGAAAAGAAAACTTTGACCCGAAAAGTTTTTTTTATCTCTCGTTTAACCCTTTTAAAAAATAGAAGAAAAAAATATTAAACAACTCGAATTACCGAATAATCTTATTATGAAAGTGAAAATTCAAGACGGGACGTTAAAGTTCAACTGATAATTTCAATTTCACATCGATTTAATTATCTAATAACTTTCAAATCCTAAATATAAAAATAATTTCATAATAAAATTATCAAATTTTAAATTTTTTTAAATTTTTTATTTCAATTAAAAAAATTTTTTTTCAAGTTTTTAAATTAACTCCATGTCTTCGACACACCTGGAATTCTCACCTCAACATTCTACCACCCATGCAGAGTTACAAGCAATCCCTCCGACAAATTCTACTCCTCGCTGGACCTCTGGAATTAATTTATAGACGCATAAAACAGCTCGTAAATTGCAGTCCGATTAACCTGCAGATAACACACACAGGGAACGAAGAGAAGAGAGAGAGAAAAAAAAAGAAAAAATTTAAAACCTCACAGCCACAGCCACCTATTTACAAAACAAGTGTCAAATCAAGGGACCAAATCTTCTATACAGAGAACAGAACAACAGTTCATCGCATCTTTACAGAATTTATCTTCCCCTCTCAATAAATTAGAGTTTGCGCAACTGCAACTGCGTGATGAACAATTCAAGATGGCAGCGCCCATGAAATACAAATATATTCACTTAATTCCTTGTGAATAAAGACCATTCAACAAAATGGATGAGTTATAGGTTAAGTTTGTAAGTAGCTATAAGTAGGATTTGCGCATACTCCCTAATCTTTTACGCAATCTGAGTACATCTGTGTCAGAAAAATACATTTTCAGACAAATTTGTCTCAAATTCACAGAAAATATTAAGAAATTAGAAAATTATTTTGATATATCACTAGAAATTTCTAATTTCTATATATTTCGACCTAATTTCAGTTATATTTTCTTATTTTGCGATCAAATTAAGAAATATTTACTTCTCAATCTTCTATATATATAAATATAAATATTAGACTTAAAGGTAACCAGAGGGTGTGAAATTTTTTTTTCTTTCATTCCCTACACGTCCACACAATCGCATTAACCGCCACACTACCAATTACTCCCCTGATCTCATCAATAAACTTATTGATAAAACCACACACGCCCACAAATCCAAACGAGAGATCAGTAGATCACCAACCGAAAATTCCCTTCCAACAATTTTTTTTTTTTTTTAACCCCCCATAATAATAATTTCACTCGACAAACGGCTCCGGCCTAACGGGAACAACAACAAGGACGCTTTAAGAAAATATCTCGCGGACGGACCCTTTGCAAAAGTCAAGCCCCCACCCTGGTCTAGCGTTCCCAGAGGGGGGGTTTCTCTTACATCTCTTTGGGCGCGCTCTTCAAAGAACCCTATCATTAGAATGACGTTATTAGGTGATGACCGGCAAGACTTTTTGACAAGAGTCATTCAAGTATTTCACCAAAAGTAAAATCCCGCTCGTCCACACACCATGGGAACGCGCCGCCCCCCTACCAGCTTCCGACACCCACGCTAGCCATCATGACAAACCAAAACCCGAAATCTATAGACGGGGTGCGCGACACAACGGAAGAAGAAGAAGAGGAACCGAAACGAGTCGTCTATGAAAAAGTCCAAAAGTCAATCTTTTTGCACGCCTCGTTTGCATATGAAGCGCGATCCCATTGTGGCAGCGCCCCCTACCTGCAAAGACATGACAGGAACCAGTAATCACGCTCCCCGCAGCGGGATCCATCAAATTCGGCACCCGCCATTCCCTTTTCTCTCGCCAGAAGAGGTCGAAACCTCCAAGAGGGTCCACCCCCGCGCCCCCGCGCTCCCTGGCGGCGGTTGGGCGCGTGCTTTCTGTGTGGAACCCGTGGTGGAACCAAAAGAACGAATCCCCACGCGTCCCGTCGAGTCTTTGGTCCCCGATATTTTATCTGATCAAGTCTGAAGACACTCTCTCTCTCATTAGTCAAAAAAAACCCTTTTATTATGTCCAAACCCAGGTGGCGCTGTATATAGCATCACGAGAATGGGAAAAACTCGTCCCGAGTATAATTCTTTGTACACACAAAGTGATGTGATGGAAGTTTTGTGGGAGTGCAATTTTTATGAAGATGGGGAATTTTTTTTTCTTCCTGGTATGTATATAGAGTATATATAGTCATTTTCCATGGTGCCATCAACGGCAAAAGCGCTCCAATCCAATTCGAAATGGAATTTTTTTTTCTTCTTCTCACACTCTCTCTCTGCTCATCTAATACGCTCGTGGGCGCACATTCGCTCGCTTTTGTCCAGATCACAACTTTTACGAGCCGAGTCCACACGCCATTTGCACACAGAGAAATCTCCAGATGCCTTTGCGCGACACAGACACGAGTTTTTGCAAAATAACGTCATTTGGAAGGAGAAAATTGCACAGCATCGGAATGGCCGAGTGCGAAATCGGCCGTCGACACAAACAAACAAACCGATATATGAAGCCTTTAAAGACGCATTAAACGTGTGTCTGTGTTTATACGCATTTCCTGACATGGAAAACCGAGAGCCCGTGAACTCAAATCACCTCCTCCGGTGTCACTGGAATTAATTCACCATCAGCCTCAATAAGATAGGGTTAAGCTGCGTTCACCTCTGACCCGCGCCGCCGCTTTGGACCTGGCCCTGGTCGAGGTCAAACGGTTTGAATTACGTGCAGACACTTGGGCCCGAGTTTGGTTGGCTCCGCTATTACGAAATGCTGCACAATTATATATACAACAACACGGCATGAAAACCGAACCCGAGTTAGTTTTCCCTTTTATCACCTTAACAACAACAACAACATCGATACCTAAAACTTTTGTTTTCCTCGACCCTTTTAACCCTTCCACTTCATTTAAAAAAAAATAAATAAAATTTAAATTTTTGAAAAGAAAAAAATATACTAATCAACAAAATCCAAATTTGTTCACCCTTTGAACCCAATTTCGAGAAATCTATAAAAATAATTTTTTTTTAAATAGAAAATTTATTTTCCTCTTTTTCAAAAAAAAAAAAAAAATAGACATAAATAAAATCACTCTCTCTTTACTTGGCCGAGTGACCCGTTTCACCACATAACTAATAACATAAAGAGGGGAGAAAAGAGAGAAAAAAATACAAGACTCTTTTTATGTGTTTATTGACCTTAGAAATGCGTCGAAAATTGAAAAACAAATCATGTAAGCAATAAAATCTGACACAAACTCTGTACAAATTATTATCAAACGGCCCACACACCATCAGTCCATTCCATCAGACTCGATGACGTCATAGCACTGGACTCATAAAAAGAGAAGAGGAGGTTCGGTCGGTCGGGGGGAAAGTGTCGAAGGTATGAATCAAAGGGTTGAATCGAAATGCCCCTTCTTCTTTCTCTTCTTTTCACCTGACTGTTGAGGAATAAAGAAAGGGAAGTGTCTAGACCAAAGCGAGTCCAGCTGGACCTGTCGGTTGCTGGGAACCAGACGGGGTTTCGGTGGGGTAGAAAAGGCGAAGGCAAAGTTGCAACCTTCCCAGGCCTAGGGTCAGGAAGGGTCAGACGAAGGGGCAGGGCGAAGGAGGTGCAATGAGATATGTATGTTGGGGGTGAGGAGGTGAGGTGGAGAAAGAGGGTCAATGATGAGAAGAGATGGTGGCCGAGTTTTCTTTTGGTACAGTAGTAGTGACCGTTTAGTTTAGTGTTGCAATTTTTTTTTTTTTTTTTTTTTTTAAAGGGGAGACGAGTGGAGGATGGAACGGGTTAGACTTGCGAGTTGGGTGATCTAGTGATATGAGTGAGACGCGTTGAGAGATTAATTTGGGGTGATCTCACCTGTGTGTGTGTGGGTTTTAAGGAGCGAGTCAGACTGGTCTGGGCTCGGCTCGACTGGTGACATGATTTCTTCCTTTTACTTCTCCCTTTCTATTTATTTACCTTCCCTTTTTCTTGTTAAGGTCGTTTAAGTAGAGGGAAATTTTCGGGTGGATTAAATTTGGTTTGTCTTGACCCAGTTTTTCACTTTTCAATAAATTTTTGAAGTTTCTATGGGATTTTTGGGTTGATTTTAACTATTTTTTTTAAAGTTTCTTTGTCGAGTTTTGGAGTTTCTACGATTTTTCTTAATTTTGGTAATATTTTGTTTGTTTTTACCTTTTATTTTCCTCTTATTTTCGATTTTCACTTTTTTTTCCGTTGAAAATCACATAGAACCCTGAACGAAATTAAATCTCCCACGATCATTTCCATGATTGAAAACAGGTGAGCAAGACAGGAGCGAAACAGGTGTAAACCCCACCCAATTCAAACCAATTCAACCAACCCAACCAACCCCTGAACCATGCTTTACTAAGGCACTGGTGCAACCAGTTCCAAACACAACACACAAGCAAAAAAAAAAAAAAATCATTCAAAACATATTACCAAACATTCCCCATTCAACTCAAAGTTCAAACCCACAAAAAATTACAACACCCAAGGGAAAAAAAACCAAAACAACCCAATGAACTGACCATCGACCAAAGTTCACCAACATCTGACCAAAACCCCATAGATACAACAAACCCATCAATCAATTTTCCAAAAAAAAAATCCATCACTCAAACCCCATCCAGACCCCCAGACCCCCTAAACCCCGGTCTAAAACCGTCTGAACCCCATTATAGACAAACCCATTTGACTGATAACCCTTTCAAACCATCCCCCCATCCCTGACACGTGTTTGGACATCTCTCATTCAACTTGCGGTTTTCAAAGAGAACTCGATTCACCTCCCCCAATTCACAACCCCTTAGTCGGGGGTCTTAGTGTCTGCAACACAGACTTTACCTTCGATTCAAAACACCCGAAACCCCACCCAACGGGGGGTGGGTGGGAGAGGGGATCTCCTAAAATAAAACTCAAACAAATCCCTCAAAGACCCAGACAGATAAAAATTAAAAACATCCAATCGTCGATTGCATCATTTCGCCATTAATTCCCATTGATATGAAAAAAGGGGTTAAGTACGAGCGTCTGTAGGTGATCAGGCGTCTTTTCATACACCGACCCCATAAAAAATTGGCCCGATTGTGTTTTTTGACTGATACATTGCTCCATAAACCTTTTCCCCCTTCTTTCTCTTCTCCCGGTTATATTAAACGTCACAGCCAGACTCTCCTCTAGATTCTCCCCCTTCAATCTCTTCTTCAACACTTTCTCAAATTTTAGGGGTCAGTAACAAAAGATTTGAAAAAGAAAGAAAGGACAGGAGGGGAGGGAGGGAAGAGGATTTTTCTGCCCTGCAACTCTCTCTCTCTCTCGCTCTCTGCAAGGTGCACAAAAACCTCTCGAGGTGGAACTCTCATCGTATCTCACCTGTAAAGGTATTGAGAGGGGGATGTAAGGTGGAACCCCTTCACAGACACACCTGGGCGTCTTTGTGCGTTTTCAAAGGATCTTTTATGAGCCCACTTGACAAGGCACCTCAGATTAACCCTTTTCCCCCTTTCGTTCAGTCGTATCTAGCTAGACCCAAATACCCCTTTGAGCCCCTGACACGGGCTGTGGGTCTAATCTTACCTTCGATGCGTCTCGACGGGGAATTTGTTGTGTTTTTTTTTTTTTTGGTGTATTAAATTGTGGTGTAATTGGTCATCTGATATTCATCTTTTTCAGTTTTTATGAGTTTCGAATGCCCGTCATAAAAGTTGGCATTTAGAGAAGAAAACCAGTCATTTGAGAAGGCAAAGTCACGAAATGTTGAAGAAAAAATGGAGAAAAACAGATTTGGAGGAGAAAAGGGGAGGGTTAATGCGAAGAAAATTGAGGAGACGAAAAAAAATTTTTTTCGCTTTAAATTTTTATTTTTATTTTATTATATTTTAAAATATTAAATTTTACTTTTAATATTTTTTTAAAAAAAGTTCTCGTTCGTCAAAATAAATTACAGTCTGACATCAAAGTTGAAGTTTAACATCGCATGTTTTGGTGTTTTACTCGAGTCAATTTTTTTAAAAATGTTTTTAAAGAAAAAAAATAAAAGTTCCTGGAGCGAGGCTCGAGGGGTTGGAGAATTCTTGTTGCGTGGCCAAAAGTAATTGCCCAGAATGGGTGTGAGAAAGTCAGTCATTTTACACTTTGTGCAGGAAAGACATTCATCTAGTTCCACTAATTGCCACTAGAAAAACCAGATGGTTCGAGTGTATGGAGTTGATAAGTTATTTCGGGTTAAACTGGAGTAGTAAAAAAACTGAAAAAAAAGTCTTTTTGACTCGTCAAGTGGGAAAATGTAGGGTTGCAGGAGGTTATTACCGCCTGTTTGAAGAAATAAAATCATTTAACTTGTCTAATCATCACTTAAAGGTCAATTGAACTTCCCTATGTAATTTAATGCCGAGTCGCAATTATCCAGTGTGTGTTTTATAAAATACAAAAATCACCACCAGGGGCACGCAATTTTTTTTTTAAATTTTTTTTTACTAATTAAACACTCGTGACCCCGAACGTTATACTCGAAGTCCCGGAACCCGTGTAAGGGTAAGGTAGGTGAGAATCGATGACGTCACGAGGCATAATTTTCGAGTTTTCTCGGTTTATTTGCGTTTCAAAGTCAATAAGTTTTGACCCGGCAAAGTTTTGTTTGTGTAAGAAGGAAGGAGAAGAGGGGTGAGTAGGGAAATAGACGCATCAGGTGTGTGTGGGTCGATGAACATTCCTGGCTCGGAGCAAAGTATGGGGAAGTAAAGAAGCCGTTCGTCTTCACGCTGTTGGTATACACCGTTTCTCGAGTCTTTATTCTGTTGAGCTTTATTCTCTATTTTCCCCCAGCGGGAGAAAGGTCAACTTTTGTCCGAGGCTTTGACGATTGGGCGGGGTAGTAGGGATCGACTCCGCCTTGTTATTCTTTGCTCGAAAACACGTGTCAAGACTTTACCGGGTTTCATTTTCCTGTTTAAATTAAACGAGTAAATTAGGGTTTTTTGTGTTTTTGGGCTATTTCGAGCGGAGAGAATTGGCACTTCCGGTTTAGATGGGGTCTCAAAAATATCTAGAGACTTTTCGTGGGCTTACGGTAAGGTTTCCTTAAGGTTTCGTACGGTTTGTTTAACTGGAAGTGGCATTTTAGGCCGTTACGAATGATACGTGATGTTTTTGGAGTTTGGACGATTTCCAGAGGGGAGAATAGCCACTTCCGGTTGAGATGAGGTCTCGAAAATTTCTGAGGATTTGTCGTGGGCTTGATGCAAGGTTCCCTTGAGGTTTCATACGTTTTGTTTAATCGGAAGTGGCATTTTAGGCCGTTGAGTATGATAATTTTTACTCGATACGTTTTTTGGTCGATTTTGAGCGGGGAGAATGGCTACTTCCAGATTGAGGTAGAATTTTGGAAATTCCTGAATACTTGTTGTGATGTCATTAGTTGGTTCCCTCAAAATTTCAAACGTATAATTCGACCGGAAGTGGCATTTTAGGCCGGTGCTAAATAATTTATTTTTCACCTCACACGTGTGTTTAGGAAATTTCGAGCAGGGAGAATAGCCACTTCCGGTCAAAATGGGACATCGAAAATTTCTGAACACTCGCCACAGAGTCGGAGCTACGTTTCCTTAAAATTCCAAACCTTTGATTTGACCGGAAGTGACTCTTCCGACCGCTCCGAATAGCCTTGTCGTGCGGCAAAGCTCCACACATAAAACTCAGTCACCACACTCGAGTTATTTTCAAAAAATTAAAAAAATTTCCAACTCGTACTTTCATATAAATAAAAACGCAACATTTCCCTCGCTTTTCAATTAAACTTTCACGCTCGACGAGCACTGAATCGAGGATCATTACACGTAAAAAAAATACCACTCCCAAAAAAACTGAACTTTTAGGTTACAATGGACATAAATTCACATTTAAACATTTCCCGTCACAATTTCCATTTCCCTCCCACTTAACCCCCGAGAAAAAAATAAAAAAACAAATAAAAAAATAATTAAAACAGCAATATTATGAAAAATCTCCATTCCCCGGGACGAAACCCGAGCCCTAAACTTCGATCAAACGCCTACAAACTCGAGTCATGCACTTAAAGTCCTTTGACTCCACATGACTTGCACCTTACACAAAAGAAATTCGAGTGAGGAGGGTGAAGAAGCAGCAAAGGGTTGCATGACCACGAACCAACAGATTACAGGGTTGCACTCACCTCCTCGCACATCAATCGAGAAGAAAAAATCCACATAATATCATCAACATGAAAATAACACTTCCTCGTCCATCCACTAAAATTCCATATCAACAAAAAAAAAATTTCCCCCATTTTTCCCATTTTTTTTATTATTATTATTATTTTCGTCTCATCATTTCCCATTCTCGGTTTCGCGATTTTTTTTTTTTTTTTATCCAGACCCTTCTTCTCTATCACTTATATATACCCTCGGTGGAATATCACTTCTCCACACTCGATTCCCACGTGCATAAAAAAAAAAAAATCAAATCTCTTTTGCTGCTTCGTCCAATAAGAGACAAATCTGCACACCATCTTCCTTCGCACTGAAATCCATGAAAATTTATCGTTTCCTCTCTCACTCTCACTTTCTCTTTTACATCCCAAGCAAATCCATCGCTCGCCTTCTACTTGTTATGCGATAGAGGCAAATTCCATCCGTCCGAGCAAAGCTGGACGCCCGATAAATTTTCAATCACGTCCAAACACCCCCCTACAGCCCCCCTCGCCCCCCCAAAGAAGAAAAAAAAATCCCACACAGCATTCTCACTGACCTCGTCTGAGATTTGCACGTTATGAACCGTTAGCTCGTTCGTGGTCGCGCTTCCCCTCGATACAAATGGAGGCTGTAAATGGGATGCATGCAAATGCCACCTGCGCATGCCCAATATCTCGATGGATGGACATTTCAATTTTTTTTCGTCTCCCTGAAAATAAATAATAAAAAAAAAAAAAATTTGAATTTTTTTTGAATTTTTCTATTTCCCTCCCTCATCCCGGTTTTGATTCTTGGTATTGAATGGGAAGGAATTGGAGAAAAAAATAATAATAAAAGATGAAAAAAAGTGTCCACCCCTCTCATCACTCGAGGGGTCGGTGGAAATGCGAGACACTCGCGCCAGGGGTCACCTGTGCAGGTCGATCTGTCAGTTTTGAGTCGGTTTTTCGATGTGAAGGTTATGCTCTGCCACCTTTTCTGCACAATCTTAGCAAAGAAGGGGACGTTATGCGGGGTCAAAGTTCGGGGTCCCTGACCTCAGGTGAGGCAACGGACACAATGGACGGTGTGCAAGGGAGCGTTGCGGTAGTCATACGGGGTTGGGTGGGGTTTTTGATGAGTTGTAAGGGTTTTGGAAGGGTTTTTGTGAGGAATTGTTGGGTTTTTGAGGGGAATCGAAGGGTTCGAGTGATGTAAGGTGATGTAAATGTGCAGCTGTTGTGATTTTTTACGGTGGGTTGTGCCGGGAAGACAAATTGTGAGTTTTGTGGGGTTTGTTGGGTTTTGTGCTGTTTTGGGTTTTTATGTTGTTGCATTGGGTTGGAAGGAAAAGTCCTCGAGGAAAGTCCCACCTTTCACACCCATAATATTGGAGTAAATGAGTTGGAGGTTGAATGAAGATTTATTTGTGGAATAAAAATGTCGAGTTTACTTCCTGTTTTAGAATGAGTGGAAGAAGTGGAAAGGATGAAATGTTGTTTGTTTGTTTGGTTGGTTGGTTGTGGGATGTGGGTTTTGGAGATGGGGTTGGAATATATAGGGGGAAATCATTGAAATTCTGTCAACAGTTCAGAAATTGTTTTTAAATCGTTTTTATTTGGTAACTTTTTGAAGTTTTTGATTTTTTTTCTAAAGATGAATTTTTAAAATTTTTAAATTTGACAAAATTTTTGAGAAATATTACAATTACAACACAATTTTCAAAAATACAAATTCAAAATTTTTGAATTTTTGAAATTTTATTCTTTTTACTACTTTATTGAAAAATTCCACAATTTGGAAAAATAATAGAAAATCTTAATAATTCCACAAAATTCATAAAATTTAAGATAAATTTTTAGAAATTCACAAAATTTAAGATAAATTTTAAAAATTTTAATCAACCAAAAGAAATTTCCACAAATTCTAAAATCACTTTCAAAAACTCCCAAGAAAAACTCCCTCATCTCCATCTCCATCCCCCTCATAATCACACAATCCCCAAAAACTCCAAAAATCTCACCTTACTTACCCCGATCCCATAACTTTAATTCCACCCGACACTAATCCATTTCCATCAGACCCATGACAACAAAAATGATTCTCCACCCTTCAGTACCCAACCCAAGCTTTCAACTCCACTTTCATTTCAGCTCTACTGACTGTCAAAAGAAAACTCCCGATAAAAAGCTAGAGTTCAAGATGGACATGAAACGCGCACAACACTTCAATACCACCTGGGACCCCGACGAGAAACCCAGGGGGAGAAAAATATGCGAGAGAAACATCGGGGTCTTGTTCTCATTATAAAAGGTCAGGGAGTGAGACACACCAAAAAGGAAAAAGGGGAAGGGTCAGGACAAAAGAGACCCCGGAGGGGACCCGACAGCCCACCGACGGGGGGTCCCACGGCCACTTGCGAAACATTTTTTAAACCATTTTTATACAAAATATGAGAAAGAGAAAAAAATTCACAAAAGGTGTTGAAATCCCTCAACAGGTGAATTGTTGATAAAAGGAGAAGGGGAAATTATTTTACATTAAATTTTCTATTATTATTAATATTTTTTGAAAAAATTTTAAATTTTTTTTTTTTTTGGGTTGACGAGACATCTGTTGTCATTCAACTCTTTTAGAAAAAAAAAAGTAGGCCATTTTGTTAAAAGTTACTTAAGTTACATTATTTATAATTTGGCTTGTCTGCGTTGTGTCTGCCCGAGGTATAAAATTTCGTCGTCGTCGATGCTCTAGAGAAAATGTATCCCTTCTTTTGAATACATTTTCCATTTTTTTGTTCAAAACTAAACTTGTCTCTTTTCCCTCCCTTTTCTGCTGTTGTGACAGCTCGTTAGCATTTCTTTTGTCAAAGGGTTGTATTTCCCTTTTGTCATTCTTTGCTGGATTCGTGGGCGGACATTAGATCCACTCTCGGTTCCATCATCGCAAGAGAAAAGAAGAAGAAGAAAGAGAGAGAAAAAATGATGAGCCAATAAAATGGAGCATTCAAAATTCAAATGGTAGACAAATCCATCCAAAATACCATATTGAAAGTTTTTCTAATAAAAATGCAGTTTCAGTTTCAACATTGTTAAAAAGAAAAAAAAAAAAATTTCTTAGGGATAATTTCCAAAACGCCGAATTTTACCCAAAAATCATTTTTTTCACTGTGTAAAAAAAAAAAATTTTTTCAGGGATAATTTCCAAAACGTCGAATTTTATCCAAAAATCATTTTTTTCAATGCGTGAAAAAAATTTTTTAAATTTTTTTTTGCATGTAAATTTATGAATATTTAAGTATGCTAGGCTTTAATGGATTTTCCATTACGTGTCACTCCTTTTAAGGGTCTAAATAAAACAGCTGAAGAAATAAATTAAAATAAAATAACAAATAAAATGCAAAAAAAAAAAATGAATCGAAAACACACCTGCATGGAAATGTGGAAACGGAGTTTTAATGGGGTCGAAGGTTAGAAGGGTAAAATGAGATACCGAGAGAAAAGACCGATGGAGAGTCATAGAAGCACATAAAAACACAAACCAGACGACTATAACGGACAATATGGAAAACACGCAACGGAAAAATCAAATGGCGCATTTAAAGATAAAAAAAATGCAACAGTCCATTCACTGAACCCATGCAGAACGCTACTACAAAGAGACACTACGCTCTGGCAATCGTAGAATTCCAAAAGGGCACTCATTCATTAGTGAAAAAGTAACTTTTTCCCATGCCCCGAGTTGCAGGGGCACACGGGGCACAAACCGACCAGATGCAAACCCACAAAACCAAAGGCGGGACTCGTTGCTGCTCCTGTGCTGACCCAATTTCCTGTCAGATCAATCAAAATAGAGATAAAAGGGAGAAACAAACGATTTTTATCTTTTTATTATATTTTTTTTAAAACTTGATTCTGATAATTCTAATCTAAACACTGAGATTCGCTTAAACACCATCGCTGCTGACCGAAGAACTTGTCATGTGAGACTAACTGTCTTTAGCGGGTGATGGCGGTCATTTTGACTCACTCACTCACACACATCCATCATTAACAGAACCGAAGGTGGTTTTAATTTCTCAAATTCTCTTGAATTAGAACACCATCGTGCGATACACCAGTACCAACGTACGGTATTGTACCGTTTTTCAGGATTTTTTTTAAATACCCTACAGAAAACCAATTTTTATTTGGTGAAAAAGCGCTGTAGGATTTTATAGAAATCAACTTTTAAAATTTTCTACAATTTTATGGAAAATAAGTCTGTAGACTCTAAAAATTATATACCGTAAGGAATTTACATACCTGTAAAATCTTCTGATAATAGGGAGTTTGCGCTGGTGCAACTTACAACACTTATCTTATGACTTATAGCCATTCGATTTACATGGCCATAAGTCACATAAGATAAGTCTTAAAAGTTACATACAAACTCTATAAAATTTTATAGGTCTCTAATAAATGTCTATAAATCTTTTTATAGGTGGCACGCATAAATAGGTACTTATAAATACCTATTGATTACCATGTTTTCCACGCCATTCATTATGTAATCCTTTCATTGCGTAAATCCAACAACTGAATACAATCAAATTCTATTTTGAGTTTTTCTTTTCTTATGGTACGTAGCAATAAACTGCGGTAAACCAGGTTTTTGTTTCTGATATTCTTTTGGTGGTTTTTAAGTTTTTGGGAGATTTTAGACGATTTTTGTTGGTTTTGGGTGGCTTTTAAGGGTATTTGCCCCAAAAACCTTTCACAACCACTCCCAAAATTATTGTTAAAAATATTTACTGTAAATACCTATCAAAAAATTATGGCTTTTACCAAAGTACGGTATTTTCGAAACCCAACTACCAACAGAATTATTAATCTTATTTTTCTTATTTTTATAATGGGAAGTTTTGAAATTTTTGTGGGGAGGTAGGGGAAAGTTGGTCGGTGGTTAATGAGTTGTTGAGTTCTTGTTGCATTCCTGACGCCATCTTTCGGGGAAAAGGACGTTATGTTAAGTTGCGTTGCGTGCATCCTCTTTTGTAAAAGTGCAAATTGGAAAGCAGTTTGATGCAAACATTCCAGAGAAGATCACAAACAACATGTGTATACACACGGGCGCAGACACACACATGCCTGAATCGACTAGTGAATGAAGGAGAAAAGTGTTTGCCCATTCAGGCGACGTGACTCGTTTCATACTTGAAATTCCTCAGTAATTACAATTAATCTCGGCTTTTGTGGCTCACGCCAATATTTACCACGCCACCAACATCGACCACCAAAAACTTTATAACCCCGCTACCCGAGCATCCTTCAAAACCTCGACGTTTTAAACATTCTTTGGTGCGACGACTGCGAGCGACGACCAAACAAAAGCAAAACATCCACTGGCGAAGGGGTTTCGATCCAACTTCCGGTCGAGTCATGAATGCCAAATTTTAAGGGAACGCGGTGCAGATCACCTAGAAAACTCCCTGTAAATTTCGTATCTCTAACTCTACTGGAAGTTGACTTTTAACCCCTTCGAAATTGTAAAAATGGATTTATTTAAAA
>JAQFZO010000208.1:0-32158 GCA_034695885.1 Geophilus flavus
ACTCTTTATAAACTATCAGCTGCACACAAGTGGAAATTGGAACACAGCCAACTGTAACAGGTGATGTACTGCCAAAAAAATTATACATTTATAAAATAGACAGTAATATGTTAGAAATCTATAAATTCTGCTTCCACAAAATCCCTAGCCTGTTAATGTATTAAGTGATCAGAAGTCATTAAACTTAGAAATTCTTCAAATTTCATTAAAATTCACATAATTTCCATTAAATCCCTGCATTTACCTAATGGAACACCGACTTTTGCCAACAGGGTAAAATTTTACCTTGACCCAAAAATGGATTTTTGAATATTTATAGTAATGGACAATATTTAATTCCCCACCCGTTTATGGTGACTACATTGCAACATGTGAAATCACGGTGTTTTAAAGCAAAAAAACCTGTATTAATTGCAAGTGATAGAAAGTAATACGTGTGCTGCTGAAAGCTGCCTGTCGCTTTAGGGTGCTCTATCTTTTCCTAAGAGTCTATAATCAATGAGAAGTAGGAGGGGTAATTTTGCTATGCACCGTGGGAAATGAGGCTTAATGGAAGATATTTGTGATAGGGAGCCATCAAAAAGAAAGGCAGCACAGCTTAACCAGCCTATAATCTTAGTCGAACACATTAATGAGCTTCTGAATTGAGGAAAATAAAAGTAAGAAAAAATTTTCTTTTTTTGAATCTTTTTCTTTAAACAACTGCTACAGTGTAGCAAGGTGAATTAGGACGTGTTTCCCCCACGCCCACTAAACGTCTAATTTGACAGTTGGAAGGAGAAATTGGGAAATAAGTTCTTTTCAATTATTTTATGGGTTTCCCTGTTTGAAAGAATGTATAGAGATTTATTTTCTTGGTGAGTGTTACAAGTGCAGGAATAATTGTTTGAAAGATGGCTAACAATCAGAAGAATAATTGTTGAGAAGTATAACAATTTATGATTGTTGAGAAGAAGTGTAACAATCTCATAAAAATAGTTGCTGAAAAAAGTTTAACAATCAAAAGAATAATTGTTGAGAAGTGCAACACTCATAAAAATAATTGTTGTAAAAAAGTTTAACAATGAAACAAGTCAAACAAGCATAAGAATAATTGTTGAAATGATGTACAACAATGAGTCAACAACAAGTTTTCTTACAATTATTGAAATTCCTACAATTCAGGCCTGATTGTTACAAAAATTGAAAAACGTATCATCAAAAATTTAATATTTTTCTTGAAAAGTGAAGATTTTTGGGAAAACTTAAGATTTTTGGGATGTTTAAAGAATTTTCTTGAAAATTAGAATTTCATGTCCAAAATTGCAGAATTATTAATAAAAAATATGAAAAAAATTATCAATCTGCTGTCCAAATCTAATTTAAAATTGTCTCAGTGTAATTGTACTGTATAAACATAAGCTTACATACAGTAATTCATAAAACCAATCCACAACAAAAAATATCAATTTAGATACACACAAAACATTCCAAGACGCAAACCCCTATAATCATGCAAAAAAAAATTTACATTCAAATAATCATAAACCAAAAGTTCTTTGACTACACACTAAAGACTCATTGAACCCCATTTATAGTTAATTCAATAAAGATATCAAATAAATAAAAAAATAAAAAAAACAAAAACATTCACAAGGAATAAAAAGAAAACAGTAGCCTGAGATACAACTTATAATTATGTCCATCTCCAACAGAACAGACATCTGCATTGGAAACTGTCAATCAAAATCAAAAACAAATCTCAAACTGGAATTGACAATTGAAAAGAAAAAGGAGGTTTTTGTTTTGTTTTGTCTAGTGTTTGTTTTGTAGTTTTTTCAGACACAACAGTTCCAGATTCAAAATAACAATACTTTTCCTGGTAAAAGATGCTTTTCCTTCAAGTGAGATCAGGCGCGCTGTCTGCTCGGAGTCTGTTATTATTTTCGATCAAAGTGAGGAGAACCGACGTAATTTGATGGAATGAAGCAGAATGAAGGGATCCCCTGCAGGGACGTTTAATGTCACGTAAAATCCACCGAAAAGATTTCTTTTCCAGATTGGCGCCATCTTATCACTTATTGATCGACCCCCTAATTATTATTTCTTAGGTAGAAATCTGTTGTAACAAGTGCAGCGTGTTGTGGGCTCTTCGGGTTGTCACAACTGCGGATTTGGTGGAGCGAAGCGGAAGGTTTTGATAGAAGCAATGACAACTGTGACTAAAGTTCGCATCTGCTTGTCATCTGCAGTAGAATCTTGTTCCGATCATCTTAAATACATGTCTTGTTTGCCACATCAAACGGAGATGAGGATTAGTGTGTTATGACCTAGTTGTGTCATTATTGTTATTATTATTTTGGGATTTTTTAACAATAAGCATCTGTTGTGATGTAAAAATTGAAAATATTATTGAAGTTTTCTCTAACAATCATAAAAGCAATTGTTTTGAAGAGATATCTAACAATCATAAAAGCAATTGTTTTGGACAGATTTTTAACAATAATAAAAGCAACTGTTTTGGGGATATTTCCACTATAACAAACATAAAAGCAATTGTTTTGGAGAAATTTCTAACAATAATAAAACAATTGTTTGAAAAGTCTTCTAAGAAGAAAACAATTGTTTAAAATCTTTTCCAACAATCATAAAAACAATTATTTTAAGTTATTCTACATTCAACAATCATAAAAGCAATTGTTTGAAAAGTTTCTAATTATAACATTTTGCAACAACCATAGAAACAATTGTTGTAGTTATTTAAGTCATGAAAAAATTGTTTTAAAAGTATTTCAACATTCAACAATCATGATAAAGATTGTTTTAAGTTTTTAAACATTCAACAATCATGAAAACAATTGTTCGAAATTTTTCTAACAATAATAAAAAAATTATTTGAAAACATTTCTAACAATAACCAAAACCAAATTTTGTTCAAAAGCTTTCTAACAATTAAAAAACAATTCAATTGTTTAAAAACACTTATCCTGCCCAAAAATCAGTGCAACTCAAAGAAATACATCACAAACTTACTTAATCTCAACATAAAACACCAAAACATTATATTTATTTTCACTTTCCACCTCTTATGACCATCCACTGCTCACTCAAGCAGTTTATAAAACACCAATACCTCATTTACCTTACACGAACGACCTTGCTACTGGGCCCTTTAACTCAACTGCCTGTTTCAATTTTTTTTAACTTCCTATTCCTAGTTTGATAACATCTCAACCATCAGCTAAAATACAGAAAAAAACCTTAATGGACCGCAATTAGTCGATACTACCCTCAGGCTGGGCTATCAAATAGCCTCAGCTAACTGCACTTGTCTATAACCATCCAATGAATCATGACAGAATCATCACCTTGGCTTGATTACCTTCATCATCTCACCAACTTTACTGGAAAATCCGAAAAATCTCACAATATTTTATCCCTGTTATCAAGTCCATCATTTATACTGTACAATGCAAAAGATTATTTTTTTGTCCATCCGACTCAATTATTCAATTCAAATTATCACAGATGAGCCTTTAAAATCATTTAATCTGAAGTTCACTTCTTTTTTCAATTTTATAAATTAAGTATCCTCAGGGCTGAAACCAGTTTTTCTCTACAATTTGATTATCTAATTGTTTAAAAAATTCAAAAGCTGAAAATTAAGAAATTATTCAATCAAAATCAAGCCAACGGTTAGCTAATTGAGATAAGGTGTTTATTTAAATCCAGTTATGTTGTTATTTCATGAAAGAATATCAATTCCTAATGTATTAAATTTTATTTATGGTCCAATAAATGCCAAGTTTTATGGATGAAAATGTTTTTAACACCTCTTTAAATGAAAAGCATATTTTTCCTGCGGTACATGTTTTTGAATTTTTTTCTCTTAAATTTTATTTATTTATTTATTTATGTTTTCTTTACAAAATATTATGTAAAATTACATGGAATGTAGAAAAGAAGAAAAAAGGTACCAGAAATTCCGTTCCAAAGGATTGTATCCGCCTTTCTAATGATAGGGGGTAACAAGGGATGTTCTGAAAGGCTCGAGCGCCAGATATTGTATGAAGCCACATGCCTGTGGCTAAAGTGGCACGTGAATCAGATTGCCACTCGTCTTGATTTGCTAGGTTTATTATATCATAGAAATGGGATTAAAAACAGTTGTCTTATTTTGTATGAGAAAGAAAAGTTTTGATGTTGAAAGAAGATAAAAAGAAGGTCGATAGTTTGCAGATTTTATAAAGAAGTAAAAGTTGTTTTAAATGGTTGTCAGGAAAATGGAAGGAATCAAAATTGCTTTTTATTTTTAGCAAACCATTGCTAATGGAAAAGGGTAGTAAATAAATTTTAGTGGAATATGAAATTCCTTTACATCTAGATAAAGGTTATTCTACATTGTTGTGTTATATGGTATATTTTTGGTGTTGAAATTCAGTGAATTTAATCAATAAATTGGCATGTACTGTAAAAGCAATTAAAAAAGGCAAATTGTAATAAAACATTTAATACATTTTATTATATGGTATATTATGTATGGCACTTCATTGTTATAGGCACATTCAGTTGTTTTTTGTAAAATATTTGATTATTGTCAAATATTTGATTGCAGAGCTTTTTGGTTAAAATTTGATTTGATTGTCATAATAATCATTTGACTGTTACATACGGTAGTATTGTAGTCTAATGTTCAACAATTTACTGTTATATGTACATTTTTCTATTTATCAACAACAATAAATCCATTCCGAAACAATACATACAAGAAATTCAACAACCTACAAACCTACATATCCTTAAACTAGTTTATTTAACAATACACTAAAACCCCCAACAACTGAAATCAAAAATAAGATGTCCACATACAGTCATCTTTTGTTGACAACAAAGCATGATTTATCTCAGTACTATAATCCCATCAGCAAATTATTACTTCCCCCTGTACCTCATCCCTTGGATAACATTCATTGTTTATTCAGAGACTCACAATGAGTAGGTGTTTTGTATCTTTTGAGCTTGACCTAAATTTCACTTCCCCTTTATTAACTCCCCCTCCCCACAAAATCAAAGGTTGTACCCTTAAATCCAAAACATAATTTGATTTCCAACATATAGTTTCTATTGATCAAACTCATTAAACCCCCATCCCCCACCCTATCCCCCCAGAAAAAAAACAAAAAATGATCAAACATAACATATTACTGTTATTATTATTACCTACATTGGTTTTAATAACCACACACATAACTCAACCAACATAAAATTAAAAAAAAATTTAAAAAAACTCATGAAGCCCCATGTCTCAAGGGCATAATCATTTTTACTGGGTAATTCAATTACATCATACTACATAAAACTTACAAGAAAAAAACTAGAGTAACAAAACAAGATGGGGTAAAGTTTTGTCCTGGTCATAACCACCCAAGTCGGAAAACACAAATGACAGGATAAAACGAATAAGTTCCCTATGGTTAAGCGTAGTTCCATTTTGTTACCAGTGGACACAATTACAGATGGAGAAAATGAAACTATTGTGGTCAGTTGCAAGTCTCATTTTGATACCAGGTATTTTGATTCTCACCTGGATACTCCATTTGGAGTCATCAGAGGGGGTCTCCCATCTGTCCATCCCCCTAATTTCATCTCTGACACCCACCTTCATGTTTACAACACACCATTTCCCATCATGAGGGTCCAGTTCATTGTGAGGCGCCACTTTATGATCACCTTGCTTTACTATTTTCTTTGTGGACGCGTGAACTTTCACACCTTTCAGACGCCAAAATTTTCCCCCTTGTGGGTCCACCTCTGCACTCTGAAAGTGGACCCCTGACATGAGACCTCCTGCTGAGAGAATGATGAAGTATATGAAGCTGTTTTTAAGTTGAAATGTATTGGATTTTAATATTTTTGGTTTTAATTGTATGGGATTTTTTTGATTTATTCATTTATTTATTCATTGTATATTTTTCTTATGGAAATTTAGGGATGGGTGATTGAACTTGATATTTTTTTCTTTAGATTGTAATTTATAAGGGGTAATGACAATCATTTGATTATTGTTGTCTGATAATTTTTGGTTGCAAATTTAATTATATTGGGGATGATTGTTTTTCACTGGGTTTTAATTGCTTATGGTTTCATTTTATGTCTGTTTTCAATTGTTTTCTGGCTACCTTCAATTGATATCTGATTTCAATTGATTTTCTGATTTATTCACTGTTTTCAATTGTTTTCTAATAGTTTTCAATTGATATCCTAACTTTTCAATTGTCTGTTTTTAATTGTCTTCAACTGTTTCATCTGTTTCCATTGTTTTAAAAATTGTCCTCAATTAATAGTTCATGTTTTCATTTTTTTAAAAAATGTTCTCAATTGTTCTTTTATTAATTTCCATTTATTAAAAAAATTGTCCAACACTGTTCATCCATCTGCATTTATTTTCCTGTTATAAATTGTTTTAAGGCTACTTTCAATTGTTTACTGTTTTCAATTGTTTTATATCTTGTTTTCAATTGTTTTTGTCTATTTTCAATTGCTTCCAAGCTGTTTCCTCAATTATTGCTCTCAAAAATTGATTTTATCAGCTGCACCATCTACAAATGTCCTTCCTACAAATGTTTTATTCAATTACAACCTTTATAACCCCATATTTAATCTAACAACTCAAAAAATAACTTCATGAATTAATTCCCAAACCCACACTTACACATTAAACCAAAAAACCCCAACACCCAAAAATTCTATTCATTTTCCTGTCACTATTGGATAAAAACAATGTTTTATATTGAATCAAATTTTAAAAAACTCTACCCCAGCAACAATTGTGAGTAGTAATCAAATTGTTTAAAAAACAACTTAAATTTTTTCCTTCTGACCTTGACGCATTTTCAAGTTCAAATAAAAAAAGAGGCGCTGTCAAAAGAAGAAGACTTGAGAGTTTTCTGAAGGATGGGGGTAGTAGGGTACTTGGATGGTGGTCATCTTCTTCTTTGCCAGTCAAGCGATAATAAAGGGGTTCGTTGACAGTGGGTCACAGCGTCAAACTTTGATTTAAAACACCAGCAAAACAAAATTTTTCCCCTCGATTTTTATTTATTTTTAAACACTTTTAACCAACACCAAAAACCATTTCAGTAGTTCCAATTACAAGTTCTAACCTTGGACTAATGAATACATGAACTGACAATTTCAACAGTAATGCAATGCAACAGAGGTTAAACAGGCATCTGTGTCATTGTTGTCATTAAGTAATGTATACCATACACGACCTAATACAAAACAAAATTATAACAGTCAAAACCTGTCATAGTATGTAGGTTGTTTTCATTGCAGTAGTTGCAAAAGAATTGAAAGAAATTTGTGTAGATACACACCTGCCTCTACCCAACAGTCAAATTAGAAAGAAATAATCAATAATGCCTCGAAAATATGTTCCAAAGCTTGGAACTCAAAGATATCAAGTCCTACAACCAAGTCGAATCAAGTGATACAACCATTAATGGAAGCTGTTGCATGAGCTGTAAAGGGTGAATTATCTCAACAACAAACATTGCAAGCAGTACCCTGCAAAACAAAATTCATGGAAATCACAAACTAAAAATTGGAGAACAACCACCAGTGTCATCTACAGCAGCAGAAAAAAATGATTACAATTTATTTAATCCTCATGCGCAAATACCATAAGCAATTTTAACTTGGGTTTTTTTGTTGTTTTTCAGTTAGTCATTACTCCATGTTCTAACTATGACCTAGATTACACTGTAAGGATGCAATTACAGTACAGTTGGAGAACTTGGAGAGTGCATGACATGACACATCAGTTTCATCTAAGACCACAGGAGGTAGTTTACCTCCTGTGGATCTAGATGAATCTCTTGCTACTTCACTTTTCTATTGTTTTTACAAGTTCTTCAATCTAGAGCAATTAGTTCAGGATGTGAGAATGAGTTACCCCATTAGAGGTTATAGTCAACTTTTTTCCCCTCACTAACAAAAATTGAAAAGATATTTCTTAAAGGTAAGGGTATTGTAACCATGACCAATGAGGCGCCACCTCCTACCATGATTTATAACTCCCTCTTAAGTCTAGGGGTTGGGAATGAAGAAAAGTTGGAGAATCCCCTTTCAGCAAGGTTTAGTTCGTGGTTATTGCTGGGAGAAGACATTACTCCTATTTGCGTTTCAATTATTTGACTAGTTGTTAACAGTTTTACTTTATTTTTAACAGTTCTGCCTCATTTTTAAGTTTTTTATTGCAGCAGTTTTATTTCATTGTTAACACAGTTTCAATTTTTTTGTTAATGGTTTTACTTCATTGTTAACAGTTTAATTAAATTATTATCAGTTTTGATTCCTGTTGACACAATTTCAATCCATTGTTAAGTTTCATTTCATTCTTAACACTATCTTGGTTACTTATCAGCATCAACAATTCATTCATTCAATTTTTTAACAATGGAAAACTCAAATTGTTCTTTAACAACAATTACTGTAAAAGTTTAAATTGTTGGATCCTCAATTATTAGACGTTTGTGTGAAATAAAGTCAAAGGTTTACTACTCGCTACTAGATAAATACGGGTTACATGTTGTTCATTGTACAGCTCAAGCAGGAGTGAGCTTGCGCTCATCACAAAAATCATAAATTCCCAAATAAGGAATTAATGCACTCTAGCCTCCCTCACCATCCCTTACAATACATCAAACTCTCTCTCAGACATCTTCCATCAAATACATACACTTCCAACTTACATATTAAATTAATCTCTTTATCCCAACATTAACAACAATTAAAAGCTCAAATTGTTAACAACAATTAAAAGCTCAAATTGTTAACAAGAATTAAAAGCTCAAATTGTTAACAAGAATTAAAAGCTCAAATTGTTAACAACAATTAAAAGCTTAAATTGTTAACACCAATTGTTTTAAAAATAGCAAAACTGTTTCAACTGGTTGAAATTGTGTTTTCAATTTCATCAAATACTTATCATTGCCCTCACCCTTGCTGAAGTCATTTATCTAAAACAGTACGGTAGCAGTGTATTGAACATATCCCTGCTCAAAGAGGGTCTCTTGCAGAAGTACTATTAGTATAGGTGAGGTGTTGGAAGCCAGTCTTAAATTACCGTATACTGACATCTCCATTTGGATATTACAGTGGAACCCGCTTACAACGTCATTTTTGGGACCGAGAAAAAAGTGACGTTATATACGGGTTGACGTTATAACCGGGTGATTTTAGTATTATTTCAGAAAGGCTGGGGAAAATAAAAAGTGACGTTATAAGCGGGTTGACGTTCAAACCGAGGCCGTTATAAGTGGGTTCCACTGTAATAATAATAATAATAAAAATAACATCAAATTAATGAGGTTTTTTGGTCCGAATTTAATGACGAAATCAGATTTTTAAATTATTTTTTCTGATTTTTTTTTTAAGTTTTTTCAATTTACTGATTTTTGTTTAATTTTCTTACTTTAAAAATGTTTAGTGGCGGAATCCCACAAAAAACATTTTAAATAAAATCCAGTACACTTTAAATGGTTTGTTAAACTTATGAATTTTGCAAAACTTTAATTGAATCATAACCACTTGGTTTATTCTTGAAAAAACCGTCCAGCGTGAATAGAAACAATTATTCTTTTTCTGCCACCAGGTGCAACAGCATGGTCAAGCTATGACTCATCCATCCCCCCCTACCCCTTAATCCCCGGTCAGGCAGGAAAGCACCGCATCCCAGTTCCTTTTTTTAACTGTTTTTCATTTTTTAAAAATTCAAATATTTTTGTTGGAACTTTTAAATAGCCCTACCCGGGCCTCCTGGACACGGGCTTTTCATTGCAATTTTCAGAATTGAAATGCGATGTCTAGTTCTCTAGTTATAAAACGGACGGACGGACACACACACACAAACCGTCAACTTTAAAGTGTACTGGATTTTAAATTTTTAGCGGCAGAATCAGAAAATTACAGAAATTTCTTTTATTGAAAAATATTTTTAAATGGAATCGTTCCTATTTAATTCGAATTATCGAAAGAATTGTACATTTTGCGTTAAATTAGGACCAAAAAAACAATGAAAAAACTCGAAGTAAAAAAGGAATCAATTTAAGATTTTTAAGATTTTTTTTAAAATTTTTTCCTGATGTCTTTAGCTTTTTCGTGCAAATTAAACGAAAAAAATTGGTTATTTGATTTTTTTTTTTCTGATTTCATCGGTTTTTTGATCGAAATTTAATAAAACTATTAGATTTCTTTGGTTTTGCTGATTTTTGTTTGATTTTTATCTGTTTTTTGTTAATTTTTTAAATTCTCAATGACGAAAATCGATTAAAATCGATCAAAATTTACATAAATTTGACGAAAAACGATAAAAATCTATACAAAAATCTTGAAATTCGGATAAGAAATATTTTTATGTGTAATTTTGACGAATTTGGCGCACCATATTGATTTTTTTTTTTGAATCAAACACTGACTTTTTGGTATAAGTCTTCCATTTAATCGCTAAATAGGTCAAAATTCGTCAGAACTTTTATCGATTTTTGGCAATTTCTGGGCAATTTTCATCAATATTGATCGATTTTCGTCAATTTTTCGGACTAAAAAAACCGAAGGATGCTATAAAAAACTATTAATCATTCAAATTTTCGATAAATCGTGGTAAATGGGAAAACTTTCATTTAAAAAAATTGCTTAGAAAAAGAAATTTCTGATTCTGGCCTAATCGTCTATGTAATTAAAACAACTTTTTTAATTTCCAAAAATCAAGCCAAAGGCAAAAAATGTTTTGGTGGGAATCTGCCACTAAACATTACTAAAGTAAGAAAAGTAAACAAAAATCAGTAAATCAAAAAAAACCTAAAAAAGCAGAAAAAATAATTTAGAAAACTAATTTTGCCTTTAATTCACTTTAATTTCTTCGATTCACTAATTTTTGTTTACTTTTCTTTCGTTTAGTGGTAGAATTCCACCAAAACCATTTTAAATTGTTAAACTTATGAATTTTGCAACACTTTAATTGAATCAATAAATACCTGTATTATTCTGGAAAAAACCGACCAGGGTGGATAAAAACGAATGATTCTTGAAAAAACCGTCCAGGGTGGATAGAAATGAATGATTCTTGTAATATTCGTGAAAAAACCGTCGTACGTTTAACGTGAAAGGTCAGCACTGATTATACAGATCTGACGATAGGTGGCGCATGTCGCAAAAAAAGTATTGGTCGGGGCCTATCTATATTGGTTTAAAAAGCTGCCGCCAGGTGCAACCTTTTTTTCAGTGTTTTCGATTTTTTATAAATTCAAATATTTTGGTTTAAACTTTTAAATAGCCCTACCAGGGCCTCCTGGCCAAGGGCTTTTCATTGCAATTTTCAGAATTGCAATGTGATGTCTGGTTCTCTAGTTATAAGAGCGACGGACGGACGGACGGACAAACACACACACACACACACACACAAACCGTCAACTTTAAAGTGTACTGGATTATTAATTCTGCACGAAGCACTACTCAGCCACTGTGGCAGAATGGGAACTAAAATAAATTAGTTTGAATTGTTATTTTTGGCCTTATTCTGTGATTAAAATAGATTTCCCAGCAAGTAGTAGACTCAAAATACAATAATTAGTGGGAAAACATCTTTTAATCACAGAATAAGGCCAAAAATAACAATTCAAACTAATTTAGTGGCTGAGTGGCACTTCGCGCAGAATTGATGATGGTAGCATTGGTTCAACTACAGTTGAACATTCTCCAAGCTTATCCATTCTTTATATAAGCCTGCAACTTGTCATTTTTATAATCCACATGTCTCTTGTTGTACAAACACGGATTTTTACGAATTGGAATTTTTCAGCAGAACTGTCTGACCACCTAGCCGCCATGTTTTTCTTCTAGTTCCTCTTCGCTTATTGGATCATGTGACTCGGTCATGTGGCCTAAAAAACTGCAACGTGATTGGCTGCAATTTCAAATCGGAAATTGCACAAAATGTAAAAATTCAACCAGATGTCAGGCTGTCACCAAAATTCACAAAAATCCATCCGATAATTTCATAATTCGTCAAAATACATTCAAAAATCTTCAAACCAACTAAATATACGAATTCAGCAATATATTTCTTCTTTTTGAAATTCCAGCGAAGAAGAAGCAAAAAATATTTTTTTTCTTCCCCCTGAAAAAAAAAAAATCGTTAAATGTGAATTTTAATTAAATTTTTTCCATTTTTTGACGGTAGGTGGACAAAATGCAGGTCCTGGTGAGGATTAATGTGATTAAAATGTGTGTGTTGCTTTATTTTGTTGGGAAAAATGGGGAATAAGTAGCTGTTGTTGATTGGTAATTACAGGTGTTGTTGTTGTGTTTTTGTTCCCTGGAGATGGGGTTGGTTGGGGTTGTTGTTCGGTGTTCGGTCGCTAGGTGGTAGGTGTTGAATGACGTCATTTGTTGAATGCCTTTCCCTTGGCGCATTATCAACTTTTGTTGATCGAGAAACAAGTTAATTAAATTAAGAACTGCACACCTCCTGTCTTGTTAGGAGAATCTTAATTGTGCAATTAGCAATCACATTAACAGATAATGTGCGAATTAGGATCTCGGATGATTCGTTTAATTGCCTTACCGATCCCACCCGGCTACATCGCTCGCTTTCTCTCAGTTCGTTACTGTGCTTCCGTTTTGGAATTTAATTTTAATTTTAGAAAAAAATTGGGTAAATTAAATTGACTTAAATTTTAGGATTTTTGGGGGTTTTAGAAGGTGGAAGATCGGTAAAAAAATTAATTGTTTTTTATGGGGGGGGGTGATAATGGGGTCTTGACATTTTTTCGTAAGCGTGGAGATGTAAGCAAATCGTGAGATTCCATTGTTCCTCCCGAGCAATGATCATTAAACATACTTTCCTGGTTGTGTCTCTGTTGGGCTTCCTGCAATCTGATAAATGCCGGGAAAATGGAGATTTTTATAATTTTGTATTTGACTGTTGACTGTTTCATCCAGTGCCTCAGACGTTTCTTCGCTCGTTACGGAATAAGCCATACTATCTAGTCCGATAATGCAAAGATCTTTCGTAGAGCCCGCAAGGAGATTCAAGAGCTATTTGGAAATTTCTCGCTGCAGAAGAGACCCAAGACTTTCTTGTCAGCCGTCGTATTGAATGGAAGACGATTGTCTAATTGATTTTTTTTGTTTGTATTTTTTGTTACCAGCTGGCGCCATTACCAACACGAAAATTTCGACTAAAATAACCTCGAAAATGGCGGAGGAAAAAAATTTTATTGCATAAAAAGTCATTTATAAAATGATTTGAGATTTATCTTTGATAATTTAAAATTTACTTTTTATTTTTTGTTTAGGTTCGGCTCTTTCTTTCAGGATTTTAATTTTAATTTTAAAAAAATTTTGATTAAATGTATTTGAATTTTATACTTTTTGGATTTTAAAAAGGTGGAAAATCCATAAATGATGAATAAAATAAAAAAAATCAATTAGATTTCTTAACAAATATTTTTTTTTATTTTTGTCACCAGCTGTCGCCACTAACAACACTGAATTTAAAAAATGGCGGAAGAAATGGATGATTTTGAATTAAAAAATGAGATAAATCCTATAAATTATTGCTAAATAAAGTAAAAATTAAATTGATTTTTTTAGATTTTTATTATTTATCACTAGATGGCGCCACTACCAACACGAAAACAGCAAAAATCAGATACAAAAACTTTTTAGGTTTATTCGATGAAAATTACAGTGAATATAAATTAAATTAAATGTCTATTAGAAAGACATTTTATTTCTTATTGAATCGACATAAAGCTTAAAAATGACAATTTTACATTATAAATGGCTATTTTTATATGCATGTATTTATTTATTTATTTGTTTATTTAAAAAAAAACAAAAAACGAAATGGTCGGTTTATTATCGTTAAATATAAACTTGTTCACTAGCGAGACTATCGGCGAACGGTTGAACGATTTCCTTAGTTAGAAAATAAAAAATGAGTCCAAATGTGATTGATATGGGAAGTGCGGGTAAAGCTTTTTGAAAAATGGCGAGTAACAACAACGTCAAACACAATCCCTGAAAACAAAAATAAAAATAAAATTAATAAAAAAATTTATTTATAAATGTTTTTTTTTTTAAATTACAGGTTGAACCTTCCTATTACGAACTTCTAAAGAAATGATAAATTTATTCGTAATACCAAAATTTCGCTGTAATCAGGTTTCGTAAAACCAAAATTTCGCTATAACGAGGTTTCGTAATACAAAAATTTCGCTATAACGAGGTTTCGTCATTCTGTGGTTTCGTAATACCAAAATTTTGCTATAACGAGGTTTCGTAATTCAAAAATTCGCTATAACGAGATTTCGTCATTCTGTAGTTTCGTAATACCAAAATTTCGCTATAACGAGGTTTCTTAATTATGTAGTTTCGCTCTAACGAATCCCACAATTTTCAACAGGAATTGTACGTAATAGCGAAAAAATTCCATTTCCGGTCGATATTTTTGTTCGTAATAATGAAATTTTTCGTAATAACAAGGTTCGACCGGTGTTTTTCATCAAAATTACAATCAAAATGGCGACGAAACAAGCGAGAGTCGTGTTCCAATCCCCGTAAGATGACGCTTTACCGACCAATACGCTGTAGAAAATGAAATCCCCAAGACCTAACTTCACTCCACCTTGTGAGAAAAATTAAAATTAATTAATAAATATTTTTTAAATTGAATTATTTTGTTTTATTTTACGTTCTTCCTCTTCGTCCTGATTATTGGCCGTCGGATCTCCATTGGGCCGTGACCGGCGCTGTGATCTTCTTGCGGGTTCGTCGACCCGTCTATTAATGGAACCGGTGCCTCGACGCACGAGCCATTCGCGTGAGAAGCCTGCTTCTTGATCCTCGGGAGTTGCGTTTCCTGCTTGTCCTGTATTCTCTCTCGTCGGTGTGTCCTCTACTCCTGAATCTCTATCCGCCATCATACTGTAAACAACCGTTGCTGAAAATTAAAAAAAAAAAAAATAAAAAAAAAATAAATAAATAAATAAATAAAAAGTTTTTAAAAATAATATGTTCCGCCATTTTTTAACTTTTTTCTAAATTTTTACGTTATTTGATGAAAATTGTTAAAATTTCACAAATTTTGATCATGGGAATCGATTCAGTATTTTTTACACATTTTTCCATCAAATTAATGAATTTTTTTTTTCACCAATTTTTACGGTTTTTAATGAAAATAGTTAGAAACTTGACAAATTTTACGCCTGGGACTCGATTTTAAAAAAGATTTGTGTCGTTTGAATTACTTTCAATCGACTTTTGTACACTTTAGGTACATTTTTCATCAAATTGACGAATTTATCAATTTTTTTAAAAGTAATTCAAAAACCGGAATTTTCATGTTTTTATGATTTACACCCAAAAAAAAAAATCATTGAAATAAAATTTTTTGTGCCTGGTAATCGATACCGGAGAATAGGATCCTTTTCTAGTCATCGGTACAAATTTCCAACAATTTTTCATCCAAAAATGAATTTTTATATAATTTTTCATCAAAAAATGAATTTTTATATAATTTTTCATCAAAAAATGAATTTTTTTATAATTTTTCATCAAAAAATAAATTTTTATAAAATTTCCAAATAATTTCCACTTCCATGAGAATTCCACTCATCCAAAGTCAAAAAATCCAAAAAATCCAAAAATTTTATTTGTCAAAATTACACATTTAAAACTTTTTAACGGGTAATTTTGACATAAAAATGATAAATTTGTCATTTTTAAGGAAAAACTCAAATGATAATGGCACAAAATAGATAGAAATCATCAGAAAACTGAATAAAATTGATGCAAACAATTGTTGCTGCCGAATTCCATCGATTTTGTGCTGTTTTACATAAACCGATGGTTTAACTGTCAACCGATCGGTTCGTTGCGGTTTTGTGGCCTTCAAACCGACCGGTTTGATTCGATCAGTTTGACGGCAACTTAGACCATTTGGTTCCGTTCAGTTTTCTTGCAAAACCGCATCAAACCGATCCGACGGCAACATTACATGTAACTGATAAAAACTCACAACTGTAAATTAAAGCTGGGAAAATTGGTTCATTCCGTTCCTGAGCAGTTTCTACTAATATCCGAAGTGGGCCTTTGGGACATAAAACCGCAATTAAATCTAAAAAAATATTTAAAAAAAATTATTTTAATATTTTAAATTTTATATTTGATGTTTGTTTATGTGAAAAACTTTACCCCAAACAGAAATGACTCCTAAAACGACCCATGTGGTCCAATCGGGTAAATATTTGATAAATACTAAAGCCATCAATGCGGCAACTACGATCAAATACGCTTGTTGCAACAACAAGGGTCCTTTCCAATGAATGCAGATCATTCCGACTACTCCAAAATTCCACATGATGAATACTAATGTTATGTAATCCATTGGAACGTTGTAAGCACGAAGAACTTCACTAAAAAAAAATTAAAACAAAAATTAAGATTTTCATCAAAAACAACAAAAAACTGAAATATTTCATAAAATCATCTAAAAATTAAAATTTTTCATTAAAAATAACCGGAAATTGATTTCTTTTCTTACCCTAAGTATATGTAAGCGAATAAAAACAGAAGCATAAGCGATGACAAGATCAACCAACCGTGAATCACCTGGAGAAAATTACGAAAAAAATTATTTTTATATTTGTTATTTGTAAGAAAAAATTTTTTGTGTTGAAAATACCTTATAACATTTATATTTGTATAATAATATAAGAAAAACGGTCATTATCACTATGACTCCCATTAATATCAATGCATTTGCGATGGATTGCCATGCTTTTGTGCCTGGATCCGATGTTTCTTCGTGGAATGGTGTATACACTCTATAAATAAATTAATAATAAAATTAATAAATCTGATATTTTACGCAAATAATTAGTCCATTTTAAAAACTTTTAGAAAAATGAAAAAAATTATTTTTACAAATTTAACAATTTTTTGCATTTTTTCACTTCTTTTTACGATTTCTCAAAAAATCGAGTACTTCATAACCGGAAATCGATCCGGAACACTTTTTTCGTCTTATGAACAATATTTTAAACAATTTATTACAAAATTTTACTTTTTTTTGTGAAAATCGATTGATCCATGACCATTGACCAGTAAGCAACCCGAAAACTTTTTTTTTTATGTAGGCATATAAACGAGTTTAATAATCTCAACAAACTTCAAAAAAATCGAGTAATTCTCCTTAAAAACATTGCAAACAACGATTAACACAATTTCGATGAAAATTATTCGAAACTCTCGATTTTTCGGTCTGTTTTTGTCTGAATTGTGTTTAAAAAGCATGTTTGATCAATTACTTAGAAAAATCGACCCGATTTTATGAAGTTTGATGATGATTTCATGTTAAAGTAAGAGTTAAATTTTAACTCCAGTTAATTTTTACATCTTGAGTTAATGTTTGGTGAAACACAAAATTGACTAAACTCCGTTTAAATTCTGATTTAAACAGTTTAAATTTAACTTTTGTTGGTGAAACCGGCCCTAAATCAATCAGATAAAATCCCCTCATAAAAAAACAACATTTCAAACAATTTTCACAATTTTTTTTTACAATTTTTAAAATCTTTTTCATTTTTCTCAAATTTTTCCCTCACTCACAAGTAACTTCCCCTTTGGGTGTAAAACGTGACGGAACTGATAGTCGCAACGACGACCAACATGCATAGAGTCACGGGAACGAACAACTTGATAACATGTTTCGCTCCATATTTCAACTCCTCCTCCTCTTCCGATCCCCATTCGGGTGACGTCGTCGTCGTCGCCGCCGCTTGTAAATCATTTCTTACGTTATTCGTCGATAATTCCGAATCTACGTCGCCATTTGCCTGAACATCCTTCAAGAAAAAAATTAAATTAATGATTAAACCCGGTTTTCTTCTCGTTATGATTCATACCTGCAAGTTCCTGTTTACGTTGTAACGTTTTTTTCGACCTCCGATACGGTTATTGGCCACGTTACCCGGTATGGAAATGTCTGCAGACATTCCCAAAAGCGGTACGGCGACTTCGTTCGCTGAAAATTCGATTTAAATGGTTGAATATGTTAGAAATCAATTGGTTGTTTGGCAGCATATTTGCTCGATGGGTGACATTTTTCTATTATGAGGTTTTTATCTAGCGGGTGAGTGACTTGTTGTGGTGGTTTTGGAGTCGGTCTGGGTTTAGCGGGGGTATGGTGGTTCAGAAGGGACGTTTTAAAAATAATTATTGATGAAAATTAATGAGATTTACTGCGATTTTATGAGACTTCTTGAGATTTACTATATTTCATGAGATTTCTTGAGATTTACTCACTGGGATTTCAAGAGATTTCATGGAATGAATAATCATTACAATAAAAAATAATGAGAATCACAAACAAAATGTCAACAAATTCTGAAATCCCGGTGAATCTCGTTATTTTTTTATGTTAAATGCTGAAATTCTTCATAAGAAATTATTAAATCCCCATAAATCTCACGAAATCCCGGTGAATCTCATTATTTTTTATCGATATTTTAAAAAACGTCCCTTATGGGCCACCATACCATTCTATGATCCCATTATTTACCACGAGATGCCACCATTTTCCAAACTCACGAGGAAAATTAAACAACGCCTCTCCGATGGAATGAAACAAAGATTTAAAACCAAAATAAATCAAATTTAATCAAATAAAAACTAAAATCCCGACTCAAAATTCAAGAATTTACACCAAAACCACTTACTGCGACATAAATAATGCAAAAAAATCGATAAAAACCGTGAAAATACAAGAAAAAACCCAAAATTTCCACCAAAAAAAATCAATCTATTCAACTTACACGAATCGTCGGCCATTTTCCATCGATTCATTCGTTATTTCTCGGTTGACACGGTCTAAAAAGACCGCAAACACATTGCGACATATAAACTAAATAAACCCAACCACGATACAAACCCACTCGGACTGATTAAACGATTAGTTGCGAGTACTCCTTCCCTCAAATTATCGATTTTTTTTATTTAGTACAACAAAACACCACAAAATTCGTGCCACAACTATTTATTTATTAACTAATTCATATTTTAGTACACATCAACCATTTCTCGGTACAAATTATTCAATAAAAGGCAAAAAGTAACAAAAGATTGCATCAAAATAACATTAAAGCAACAAAAATTGATATTTTGAATTTTATTTTTAAATTTTTTAATATTTAACGAAGCGCATTTACGATGTCGTCGATTTTCAAAATACTTCGCACAGTTTCAGTAGCGAGTTGTACAGCGCTTAGCGAGACGAGTAGCGGCTGTACGACGTTTTCCTCCAAGATGTTTGTAATGGCGCCTTTGCGCACGTTGATTCCGGCGGTGAATTCGCCATGCGCGTGACGGTTGCGCAGTTCAGTGACGGTGGCGATCGGGTTGAGGCCGGCATTTTCCGCGAGGGTTGAAGGAATTACTTCCAAGGCGTCGGCGTATGAGCGGAAGCAGTAGGCTTCCATTCCGGTTAATGTTTGAGAGAATTCGGTCAGTCGGAGGGAGAGTTCGATCTCTGGAGCGCCGCCACCGGCGATTAAGGCCCTGGAAAGAGTGGAATAAATAAATAAATGTTTTATTTTTTGGCCTAAAAAATTCGAGAAAAATTTTTTTTTAAAGGTTTTCGACTCAAAAATAATCTTTTTTAAAGTCTATAAATTCAAAAATTCAATTTTTTTTTCGAATTTTGGGCATAACGTTTTTAATTTCTTGAGTTTTTGTTGAATTTCAGTCACAAAAATGTATTTTCGGTTGAAATTTTAGACAAAAACAATTTTTGTTTAAATTTTAGACACAAAAATAGATTTTGTTCAGCTGAAAAATTCAAAAAAAATTTTTTTTCTTGATGCAAAAAATTTTTTTCAAAAATCAATTTCGTCTGAAATTTGCGCCAAAATTTTGAATTTTATGAATAAAAATCAATTTGTCTTAAATTTTAGGCGCAAAAATCAGTTTGCCTGAATTTCAGACACAAAAATCAATTTTCCCATTCGAAAAAATCGAACAAAAACGAACCTCTTCTTAACTAAACACCGAATAACACACAAAGCGTCATGCAGCGATCGTTCAGCTTCCTCCAAAACTAATTTATTGGATCCACGAACAAGAATCGTAACCGTTTTCCCAGGATTCTGCACTCCAGTGACCTAAAAACAAATTCAAAAACAACAAAAAATCAATAACTTCCTTTACACAAATCCAAAAATCAACAAAAACAACAAAAACGTAGAAATAAACGATAAACCTCAGATGAAGTGGAGAAAATAAAATGAAATCAAAAATAATATTTCATAATTTCACTTCTCATCATATAAATCGATCATTCAAAACCAAAAATGAATTTTTTGTTGAGTTTTTAATCGATTTTTAAGTCACCTTGATGATTTTGCTGCCGTTTCCGCCAACTTCTTCGATCAGTTCGGCCGATCCCAAAGTGTCGGCGGTGAAATGATCGATGCTGGCGACCGGTCGGCATCCTAAACTTTTGCTGATGAATTCGATATCTTCTCTTTCGATGTCCTTGATGATCATGATCTTCATTTTAGCGAGGAAATGAAGGGCCAAATCGTTCACAGCATCCCTGGATGACAACATTTTCAAAAAATCGATTAGTTTTGTTTGGTTGTTTTTTTAAAATCGATTAATTTTGATTTGATTAAAAATTTTCGAGTAAATATCAATTAACTTTGATGTGATTAAAAATTTCGAATAAATATCGATTAATTGCAATTTCATGAAAAATTTAGAGGAAAAAAATCGATATTTTTCTATTTAATTTTTAAAAAATCGATTAATTTTGATAAAATTAAAAAATTTAAGTAAAAATCGATTAATTTCGATTTAATTCAAAATCTTCCGAGTAAAAATCGATTAATTTCGAGTATAAATAGATTTTTTTTTTTGATTTAATTTTTTAAAAATTGATAACTTCTAGAAAAATAATCGATTAGTTTCAAGTATATCAAAACTTCCGAGAAAAATATCGGACCTGAGAATCGATTTCTGGATGAGAAGTACGTTACAACCAGCTTTCTTGATTTGTTTCACTAAATTTAAAATATAAACACGTTCTTCACGTAAAACTCTGTCCATTTGAGAGTAATCGGACACGATTACGTTGTTCTCCATCTGAAAATATGCAAATAAACGTAAATATACGATTTTCCTTCCAAAACCATTTTTTTTTATTGATTTACGTCAGTTTTAGGTGGCGATAAACAGAACTGAATGAGTCCAATTTTCGCTTTTTCCATGCGAGTCGGGCCACCAGAGCCTCCGGACTTCTGGGTGAAAACTAAACCTTCGATTAATTCAGTATCGTCGACTGTTCCACTGTAAAAAAAAAATTAAATTAAATTAATTCAAATCAAATCAAATCTATAAAATATTAAATAGGAAAAAAATAAATCAGAAAACATGGAATTTTTGAGAAAATTCAAAAATCAAGTGAACTTTGGAATTTATCAAATGTTTTCAAATTTTGCAGGTTTCTGTCGTATAATTTTTTGTTTGATTTTTTGCAAATTTAAAATAACAAAATTTCGAAAAATCCCAAAATTAACAAAATACTTCAGAAATTTTTGAAAACCTAATAATCGAACAAATATCAGAAAATTCGACAAATTTTTCACAAAATCAACAAATGTTTGAAATTTATCATATTTTTTCGAATATTGTAAAAAAAAAAAAAAATGGTATGTCGTTTAGAAAATTTCAAAAAATCCATGACAAACTGAGAAATTTTCGAAAAATTTGTTATAAATCAACAAACATTCAAAAAATCTCAAAAAGCAATTAGCAAAAATTCGAAAAATCTCAAAAATCCTGAATAACTTCCAACTAAACCAATAAAAAATGCAAATCAATCGTTATACCCTAATTTTTTGATCACTTTAATGTCTCTCAGATCGACATTCGTGTCATTTACGGGATCAATAACCCGTAAAACTGCTTCGACGGCAATCGGAGCGAGTTGACTCGAATGTTGCGAAACCACCTACACAAAAAAAAAAAAATTTAAAATCAAAAAGTCAGCACAAAATAGTTTTATCGATTACTTTTGAGTTCAAAGACGTCGACGCGCTTTTTAAAAGAACTTCTCGGTCTGCGAGATCGACGGGAGTGGCCAAATTGGCCAAAATCTCCGTAGATTTGGCCGCGGCTCTCTGGAATGCATCGGAAATGGTCGTAGGGTGGATTCCTCGCGCGAGTAATTTTTGCGTCGATTCCAACAAACTTCCCGCGATCACGACGACTGTCGTCGTTCCGTCGCCGGCTTCCACGTCTTGAGCTTTCGACAACTCAACCAACTGAATAAAAACAAATTTTCATTAGTTTTCAATAAAAAATTGAACTTTTCACAATTTTTTTCACAAATTTCGAGTTTTTTCGTTAAAATTTTGTCGTTTTTCGTGCAAGAGATTTTTTCAACAAAATAATTAAGTTTTTTTTTAGTTTTTTAAAGACATTTTCAAGGAAGAATTTAAAAAATTCAAATTTGTCATAAATTTTGACGAAAAACTTCAAAAAATCCTAAGTTTTTCATTAATTTTCAGTAAAATGTTGAATTTTTCATCCAAATGTTTACCTACATAATTAAATTTCATTTCTTCAATAATAAATTAATTTTTTTACCAAAATAATTCAAATTTCTCCTATTTTTTTTTATCAAATTCGAATTTTGTGATTTTCGATCATTTTTATTTTACACGAAAACAGTCAACGTTGTCATTTTTTTCAGCAAAAAAAATTCTTTTTGATCAGACTTCACAAATTTGAGAAAAAAAAATTTATAATTTATAATTTTGACCAATTTTCACGAAAAAATTCAAATTTTTCACCCTTTTTGATCACTTTGCATGAAAAAATTCAAATTTTTCACAATTTTTCATTAATTTGCACAAAAAACTTCAAATTTTTCACAATTCTTCATCACTTTTCATCAAATTACCATTTTCGCTGCCGGATGCATAACCTGCATCTGTTTCAAAATAGTCGCACCATCATTCGTAATAGTCACATCCCCATTCGCAGCTTGGATCTACAAACACAAAAACCACAAAAATTACCATCAAAAAATTCCCAACACCATCCAAACAAAAGAACTCATCCAAACCATTTTATCCATTCCACGAGGTCCCAAACTCGTTCGAATCGCATCAGCCACAGCTAAAACACAAAAAAAAAAAACACAAACTATTAAAACCAAAATCCTTTATTCATTTTATTTCCATTTTTTTACCTTTTGCAGCCGTGATGTTGCTGTTCCTAATTTGGGCCGGTTTGTCTTTATCTTGATACCCGGCCAAAGGCCCACCTCTCAATTTACCTGCGGTCATTTCGTCTATCGATTAATCACGATATACACAGAATAATTCTCGATTAATTTCAATTGAAATTGAAATAGATGATCGTGGATTACTGAACGTTATTTCCTTAGAACACGGGGAAGGCACACCGCCATATAAAGGGATAAAAAAGACAAGCCCAAGTTTTGACCGTCAGCGCCCTCTTGGGAGAAATTTTGGACAAATAATTAGAAAGTCATTTATTTTTCATGGAATTTTTAAGTAATTTGTGGATTTTATAAGGTGTAATAAACATAATTTGATTTTAATTCATTTTACATTGAGAAATTCCGTAAAAAATGTCGTATCACGTGACCTAATTCCAGCAATCTAATTGGTCCGCGGCAGTATAGAGATCCGTAAGACTCCCGCGCAAATTTTAACATGTTGTGAACTTGTGAAGTGTTGAACACTCGGTGGTTGCTGCCCGATTCATTTATCCCTAAAATTTTACAAGTACAAATGGACATTCTATCGTATTTCGATAACAGAAGGATCGGAACCTTGGAATCGGGGTTATGGAAGAGAAAACCGATCATCAACGGTAAAAAAAATGAAAAAATTTAAAATCTTACAAAAAATTAACAACAAAAATCACTTCGTAGGTGTTTGTAAACTCGATCTGAACTTCCTCTTATCAAGAATGAGATGTAGTTGGGAAGATGATCATCTAACGATAGGAATCAGACGATCAGATGATACGGAATTAATAGAAGAAGTGAGTTTTTTTCATTTTTATTGTGAATTTTTATGAAAAAACTGAAATTTCTTTGTCGCAGGACTCCGAATACCTCTGTCCAGTCTTCGCAAGCAAGTTTTGTCAAAGTATGAATGGATTTTTTGATATAAAAGAGCAGAATTAATGTTTATTTGTCGTTACAGCGCCGGGACGGTACAATTTTTTAGCGATTTCCAATGAAGATGGCACTGTAAATATTTTAGACACGAATTTTCATGGAGATAAAACTTATGTTTCGAGTGAGTTGATTGGAAAAATGATTATTTTTCAAAATAGTAATGAATTTGTATTTTTTTAAATTTTTTTTTAGGTATAAAGGCGCACAATAATGCGATTTTTGATGTGAATTGGGTTCCGGGTGAGATGAATGTTCTGACGGCGAGTGCGGATAAAACGGCTGCGTTGTGGGATGTGGAAATGGAGACGAAAACGGCGGAATTTACTGGGCATAAAGGAAGTCTGAAGTGGGCTGACTTTAAACCGTTGGATAAAAGTAAATTGTTCAGATTTTCTAGTTTTTATGGTTTTATATAGAAGTTTTACTCTACTTCTGTGAAAGAATCGAATTTTTAATCGTTTTATTTGAAAAAAAAATCGATGTTCTACTCATTTTATGTGAAAAAAATCGAATTTTTACTAGTTTTATGTGGATTCTTGAACAGAATTTTTAATGATTTTTACGTCGAATTTTTCTATTTTCAACAAATTTACATCTAATTTTACTCATTTTATGTGAAAGAATAGAATTTTTAATCGAAAATCGATGTTTTACTCATTTTATGTAAAAGAATCGAATTTTTACTCGTTTTATTGTCGTTTTATGTGGATTTTTGAACAGAATTTTTAATGATTTTACGTCAAACTTTTCTATTTTCACCGAATTTACATTTAATTTTACTCATTTTTTCCCCCACAGGTGTTTTCGCGACTGCATCACGTGATGGAAACGTCATAATATGGGACACAAGGAATCAAAAAGCAGAAAACATCATCAAAAATTCACACTCGATCACAAAAACGACACCAAAACCAAAAAGAAGAGGCAAATTACCGGCTTCTCCAGCGATGCCAGTCGGAGTAATTTTTCTTCAAATTCATTTTTCATCACAAAATATTCAAAAAATTTTTTTTTAAATATTTTAGGATAGCCAATACAGTGTCACAGCGGTTTTATTCCAAGACGAAAACACTATACTCTCATCTGGATCATCCGACGGGTAATTTCACAAAAAATAAAACAAAATTTCACAAAAAATATTAAAATTTGATAAATAACATTTTTACTATTATTTTAGAAATATCAAAGTATGGGACATCCGTAAACATTACAGTAATAACAAACATTTACCAGTCGCAAAATACGTTTTATCAGCAAATAATTCAAAGACAGGTAAGAAATTAATAATACTACCCCTTCCCATATATATGCGGTCATGTCTTTTTTTGATGGTTAGAAAAACGTCAATTTCTTTAAGAGTTTAATGAATATTAAAAAAAACTACTTAGGATGATTTGAAGACTCACCACAGCTATCATTTCTTGTAATGCATTTGAAATTTGGTGGAGAAAAAAATTAAAAACCTCTAAAAATGGGTTTTTACAATTTTTTCAATAACTCGACATCCATAGACCCATACATCCAATTTAGAAAAGTTTTCCAATAAATCCAACATCCTAAATCTGTTTAGTTTTTAATTTTATCTCATCTGGTTCTCGAGTTATTGGAAAAATTGGAAAAACCCATTTTTGAGGTTTTTAATTTTTTTCTCCAACACTTTTTCACCAAATTTCAAATACCTACTTTACACGAAATGATAGCTCTGATGGGTCTTTAAATCATCCTTAATCAATTTTTTAATATTCATTAAACTCTTAAAGAAATTTAAGTTTTTCTAACCATCAAAAAAGACAGTATTCCAGTATTTTGGCATGCAGTAGTTTATTTATATGGAAAGAAAGGTATATTTATTTTGTTTACTTCAAGATTCCTCTTTTAAAATTACACAATAAATTGGAGTAAAATGTAAGCTTAATGAGAAATTGCAGGAGTGAAACGTGGGATGGTATGAAAAAGTTTTTTTTCGAGAAATTGCAAGTTTGAAGAAATGAAGAGTTGCGCAATGTAAAATAAAAATTTCCATATTTTAAGTCTTTTTTATCAAAAATGGAGTGTAGATTTCATTTCTGTTGATAAGGAGGTAAAAGTTGGCTTTTTATAGGTAATTTTAATGCTTTGCTCGAAAATGTAGAGCAGAGCAGCCTAACCAAAACACAGCTAAAACGACCGGAAGTGATTTAGTGCCAGGATCCCAATCAGGATAGATAAAAAAATAAAAATATCAATAAAGTCATAAAATTTTACTCTTCAATACTTAAAGTTAAAAATAAAAGTTACAGAAATAAATTGAATTTTTTTTTAGTGAAAATTTTTTTTTAATTTTTGTAATAAATTTCCTTATTAAAAAATGTAATTCATACGGTAATTTTGATCACAAAAAAAATGTTCCCAACTAAAAATCTCTGCAGATTTTTTGCAAAAAAAAAAAAGTGCAGATTTTTTGCAAAAAAAAAAAGTGCAGACAATCTGCAAAAATTCTGCTGTTATTTTTGCCGATTTTTCAAAAATTTTGTATAATTTCTGCAAATATTTTGCATATTTTTTGAAAATTATTAACTTTGCGGGCAAAATCTGCAAAATGTGTGCAGATTTTAATCTTATTTAATCATACCTTCAATTTTTTGCAAAAAAATCTACAGAATTTTTTAGTCGAGTGAAGAATTTATGTAAAAATTCAAAAAATATGCAAAATTTTTACAAAAATTATACAGAATTTTTGAAAAAGCGGTCAAATAACTGCAGCTTTTTTGCAGATTGTCTGCACTTTATTTTGCAAAAAAATCAACAGATTTTTTTAGTTGGGAATATTTTTCTTCTTAAAATTTGTAGATTGCTTTGTTTTAATATAAACTTTGGTTTAGAAAAATCAAATTGCACATAAAATTCATTTCAACCTTAAGTTTTTACTACGCGCATAAAATAACACCCGCAATCACCGAAAAACCAACCAAATCCCACAACACATTTACAACAAACTCATTTCAAATTTACAACAATAAATTCATGATTCCCCACCCCTCATCCCTCTCATCCTCCAATCACCAGTACTTACACAAACTCCCACTCCACCATCCCCCAAAAACACAGAAAACCAACGAAGCAAGACGATAATTGCTTAATTAAACGCCCCAACGCCTCAGTAGTAAAACAAACATCAAATTCGAAAAAAAAGACTCAACCAACTGTCCACTCATCATGAAAATTCCAATTCACTAAAAGAAAAAACCAAAAAAAAAAAAGTTGAGTTGCTCATCCTGCAGATGGTGCATGTGTGCTTTACCACGCATGCTCCCATGGTAACCGTGTGTGAACACGCGACTCATTTGAGCCTCGGCAGCCACACGGTGAACATGGGACACCGCAGGTCGTGCACTTAGTCGAGGTAAGTGCGATTTTGAATTTTATTTTTGTTTTTTTGTTTTTGTTTTGTGTAAATAGTTAATGGGGAATTGGGAATTTGAACAGATGTTTGGTGAGTTGGGAGAAATTGGGGATTGTTGGTGTTTTGTGTACTTGTTGATAAGGATGTTGGATGTTTACAGTTGTAGTTAATTAAATGGATGACATGGCGCAGGTAAATTGGTTTGTTATTTGGTTTGGGGGTTGAGGTTGGCAGTGTGGGGTGGGGTGGGGAGGAACTGGAGTGATTGGGTATTGGAAGTTTAGGCGGTAATTGGATCTGTTTTTTTTTTTTTTGAGGCAATTTCGTCTGAGTTTTTTGGTGTTTTGGATTTTTTTGGTTTTCTGTATTTTTTGTTTGTTTTATTTTTTGGGTTTTTTTTGGTTAGGAATTTTGGGTTTTTTTTGGCAATTTTCTGAATTTTTTGATGTTTTGAATTTTTTTGTTTTCTATTTTTTTTGCTTTTGGATATTTTGGGGTTTTTTTATCCAATTTTGTCTGAATTTTTGTTTTTTTAAGGTTTTTTGGTTTTTTTAAGGTGTTTTGGGTTTTTTTGGTTTGGTTGATTTTTGGGTTTTTTGGTTTGTTTGAGTTTTTGGTATTTTTGGTATTTTTTTGTCTTTATTGGTATTTTTTGTCTTTATTGGTATTTTTTATCTTTTTTGGTTTTTTTTTTTTAGCTTTTTTGGTAATTATTTGGTTTCGCTGTATAATTTTGTTGGTTTTTTTGGTTTGATTTTTTGGTTTGTTTGGTTTTTTGGAATTTTTTTGGTTTTTTTTGGGGTTTTTAATTTTTTTGTTTTTTAAGATTTCTCCTAAGTTTGGTTTGATGTGAGTTGTGGTTATGCAAATAGTTTTGTTAATTGGCTCATAGTTTGACAGTTTGATAAAAATATTGATAGAAAGTTTTTTTGACTATGGTGAAAATTGAATTAAGTTAGTAGGTTAAAAACTAGTGATTTGAAGTAATTCTGCAATTTGGTATTGTTTAAAGTGCTAAACTTAACAAAGCTCAAATTTTAACACAAAAATAAACTGAGGAGAAAAATGTATTTCCAACAGAAATTTATAATTTTAACTTTTTAACACCAAAAAACACTAAGAAAATTTTTTTATTTGAAAGAAATAGACAGAATCATAAATAGAAACTATATATATTTAGTTATTTACTCTTCCAAGTTTCCCAAAAATACTCAAAACTCATACCCACATTTTACCAATTTTAAATTCTTAACACCCACTGCTTTTCGTATGTATAAACAGAAGTTTTACTTTGTCGGCAATTGTGTGAATTATCGGTATGACTGATGTTTCAACCAGTGTTTTTAAACTTAGTTCATTACGGTATTTATAAAATAGATGTCCTTTAATGTTTTTATTCTTACAATTACTTTTTGTTATTCTAACCCTATTAAAACTTGTTCCCTTTTCTTATCACTGGACTTCTTGTCATTTCTCACAACTGATACAGTAAATTCTGAAAGCTGTTTAGTGATGCGAAGTTGTCTTCGCGCCGACAAACCTAAGCACATCCCATATAAAGGTTTCAATCCACAAAATAAGAACCGGAGATTTAGTCTTCGCGGTTACGCTGAGTAATGCTGAATAGTTGGTTACTGGTGATAAAAACTAAAAAATTCTTCCTGGAATAGACAAAATTCTTTTCTACCCTCATGGGTTGAGTCTGACAAGTTTTTTTTTCTTTTTTTTTGAAGATTGGAAATATTTATGTAAAATTGTAAATAAACAGTCATCTAGGAGTTGGGAATGTGTGTGTGTGAGGTTGAAGTTAAGAGTTAGTTCTGGAATCATTTTTCAAGGCTACGTATTTATCACCATGTCTAGTTTAGATAACAGTTATATAAATAGATAATGTCGTATAAATATCATGTTAGCTATCAATTTCCAGTTTTTGCCATGTTTTGTTTGACCTAGTGTCAAGTGGAGATCAATAAAGGATTGAGGAAAGAAATTTACATTCAGACATTTGATTTTTACTGAAAATGTTTCAGGAGTTTGTAACGGTTGAACGGTTTTCTTACCTAACAGTTGGAACTAATATTTTTGTTCCTGTTTTTATTTTTATTTTTACTTTTATTTTTATTACTGTACCATATTTCCATATTTGTTATAAGTTGAGTCTGTATCAGACACGTGGTTAGGTAAAGAATGAAATGACTAAGTTTATTAATCCAAAGCGGAAGTTAATCATACAAAATTAGAGATTAATGATCAAAGTCAGTACGGGTGGCGCCGCCTTACATGGGTAGGATGCAATGAAAAAAGTGGAGAAAACAAAAGTATTGTAAATTGTAGTTTGGACATTTTTAGATTGTTTTGAACAATTAAAAATTTGGGGAAGTATTGTAAATTTGTAATGTTAAATTATCATTCTCATGATAATGTCATTACATGACTAGTCTCGACCAATGACAGGACATTTTGAACTGTATTGAAATAAATGAAGATTTTAGTAAATTAGGAATAATCCATTACCACATCTACTGACTACCGTAATACTGAGAATAGGTAATACACAATTTGTTTAACTTTGTCACTAGATGGCACAACGCTCTGCAGACTCAAACTGAAAATCTTTTGAACAAATAGACAGTTCAAAATGGCCAACTAATAAAAATAAATGCGTTTAAAGCCATGTTTGATGTTTACTTATGGGTTAAAATGAGAAAATTGAAAGAAAAAATGCTGTGAAAAAATAGATAGGTATTTTGGATCCAGGACTACAGTCTGTTTCACCAAAGTTGGCACTTTTGGGTGGAGCTTATGACCCATCACCTGATCACAGTCAACCAATTAAAATTCAAACCCATAACAAATATGATTTGTGATTGGCTGACTGCGATCACGTGTTGGTTATTAAGCTCCGCCCAACTCTGGACTGTAGATAATAACTTGATCAGAACAATAAAGTCAAAAATATGTACAGCCTTGGACAAAAAAATCTTCAGTGTCGGTGATGAGGACTGACGTCATATTACCTTAAGTAATTGATCTGATTGGTCACTAAAGGTAATATGACGTCAATTCTCATCACTGGAATTGAAGATTTTTTTTGTCCAAGGCTGTACCATAATCTCAGGCCTTTGTAGCATATAACGCCATCTAGTGGTAAAATCTAGTGGGAAATAATAATATTTATCAACTGTGTTTCTACTCTGGTGGTTTAAACCATGGAGTTGAATGGAAAAGAGTAGCAATTCCTCTCTGTTTGTTGCTCACACTCGTGTCGGCAAGAGTTCGCCACAATATTTGCCAAAACGTGACATCGCAATAAGCAAATCAGCCCCAAAATTTTTCTTTGGACTTTAAACGATAAAAATAATAAAATAATAAAAAAAATAACCTGTTTTCATGCCAACAAATGCATTAACTGCATTTGAATCCGACAAATATAGTGTCTAAATCAGTTTAAATCACGCCCTTTAGTGGTGCATTTATGCAACACATGTCACCTGAGTGCGCAACAAACGCATTGAGTTGCTACACCTTTCCATTCAACACCATGCTTAATCCAATCAAAAATAACAATTATAAGAGTTGTAGGATATAAAAAGTGACTGGGTAAACTCACTATCAATTTTCTGACCTCAGTGACATTTTTAGTGTCCCAAATTAACACCAGAGTGCAGTGATAATTGAGTTAGTAGTGAGTGACACCAGAAGTGGTTTTGTGGGTCAGCAACATCATAATTGAGAAAAACTTGAGAGGACGTGGCAGTAGTGACTTTGAAGTGGGCTTTGGGCAAACAACATATAAAAGAGTGATCTCTTTTAATGGGGGAATGGTGTTTGCAGCTTTCAAACATTTCACTTTTCAACAAACTTTGAACAAGTGTAATTGAAATTCGACTCCGCTCCCCCCCCCCCCCCTCCCGAGAAGACTACTTTAATTTATTATTTGTTTCCTCATTCGCAAACTGTCAAATTTCCATTGGAGTGAGTGCTTAATTCAAATCAGAACCAGCATGAAATATTTATTCAAATGATTTAGAATGCAAGGTTATTGTTGTAATAGCTGTCTGAATTCAGAAATTGATAATTGTTGATGTCGGTTTTCGACTGACATGTTTGTCGATATTTAAATTTTTGCGCCATCTTGTGGTGAAATTGAAAAAAATAATTTAATTTTGAAGAAGTTTGGGTGATAAGGTAACTTTTTATGTAGACAATTTTGGGGTTTTTGAAAGATTTATAGGGATTTCTAAAGATTTCTGGGATTTTGTGGTTAAAGATTTCTAAAGATATTTTTTAAAATCATTTTTGGAATTTCTTTAAGATTTTTTGAGATTTTGTGATTTTTAAAGATTTTTGAGATTTTTAAAGATTTTTGAGATTTTTAAAGATTTTTGAGATTTTTAAAGATTTTAAGAATTTTGTCGTCAACGAACTGTGATTTTTATGAGATTTTTAAGACCATCAGAAAACTATCAGCAGATTGGCTAGAAGTTACCATCTGGTAATGATCAACTTTT
>JAQFZO010000209.1:0-32157 GCA_034695885.1 Geophilus flavus
AGCTATTAGGCAATGATTTCTCTCTTATTGACAAAGGGGGAGGGAAGAACACACACGAAATTTTATGTTGGGAGGTCAGATATTTCATAAATATGTATTCATAAATTATTTCTCTGTGTCTGAGGTTATTAATTGGGCAAGCAGGTGAGCACTACATAATTCTTCCATGTGCAATAAAGTCGTTTCCTCTTGCAGTGCACCCACGTACGAGTTATATAATTTTAAAAGTATTTTTAAGATTATCCAAATTGATTAAGTATACTTTTTTACTAAATTTTTACGAAGCATTTGGTATGTTTCCGACTGGACGACACATAGATCATACTTGTAGTTTCTATATGAAGTCTATTACAAAAAAGAATGATTTATTTATTATTTTCTCAATAGGATTAATTACATAATGCATTAAACACTGTCTAAAAACATGCAACAGGCAAAAAATAGCAACATACAGGGGTGTTTTTCAATGTCAATGCTCTTATTCTTTTTCGTCCCCTTACGACGTTGACATAAAAGGTGACAGCGGCTTCGGCGTTTGTGATTTACATCGTTGCTCTTTCTCTCCATTGAGAATGGCAACTTTACTCTGTGTGGGGTTGTTTACAAGAAGGCTTAATTATATCATATTTCATCGCACGTCAGCTCATTTTGAAGCTTCGAGAGAGACAGGAAGTGGAAGAAATAGTTTCTAAATGGTCATTTAAGGTCACAATGTAAATGGGAGTAGTGGAATGGGCTGCAGCGGTCACTTACACAATGGCGTCTTTTAATGTCTGTTACACCTGTCGTAGCATGGTGAAATCTCAATCAGACGCTGAGGGTTCTCGGTCCCTCTTGGAACCGGGACGCAGAACGAATCGATTTGAAGTCAGGTTTGAACGCGCGCCTACTTTCCAATTCATAAAACGTACTGGCAAACGGCGACGACAGGATGAAAATCATCTGGGGTGAAAAGGATTGATGGATGCGGTTATGGCGGTGGGGTTTCCTCTTGACTTATCGGTGGAGGGCAAATGTGATGCCTTACCACATCACTTTATTAATTTAATTTTTTTTTCTTTTTAAATTTTGTAGGGCTTCCTTTGCAATTTCCAAGTGCGTTCGCCACGTTTCATACCCCCATTCCCGTCGACCAACGAACGCACGAAGGCCGATACGTATGGGATCCAGCAGCAGCGGTCCGTGTACATCCGTTTCACCATTCGAGCACTCATGGGTAAGTAGCTACATTTTTAATTCTTTTTATTTATCTTAATTATTTAAAAAAAAAAAAACAAATGGTCGTGCACAGTGTATGTCTACTTGTATTTTTTTTTATTGAGTCTTAAATGGAAATGAGTTCTCTTTTGATGGGTTAGGTTGAATGCATGACCCGTTAGGGATGATTAGGTGGCAGGCCACAACTCGAGAGTGGATTACTTCGCTTATCTGAGGTGACTACAATACGTGAATGGGTCGACCCATGCCTTGCATGATGCATTGGCCTTGTCATTTTAGACGGGGTGAAGTTGAGTCACCCCGGTTCCGAGAGAGGGAGGCGAGGAAGAAGGGTGAGACAAGACTCGCTTGTGACAGCTGTCAACTTTGCGTTAGCGACAAATTATTCGCGGAAAGAAATGATCGGGTCGTGTTGATTTTGTGAGCAAACGAGCTATAATTGTCAAACCGTTTTCAACAGGGAATTATTAGCCGAGAGATCTCTAGATGAAAGATAAGAGGAATATTTAAAAAAGAATTTAAATCTGTGATCGACACACCACCCACCGTCTCTCGTGTTCATCCTGATGTACATGCCTGTGCACAAATAAAGCTACCGACACGAAGGAAATTGCCTAACCCCAGATGGCACATACAACGATCTCACCGAACCCGATCAAACAAGCATTAGTTTCAGTTCACATTTTTTTAAGGACTGCTGCATACTTGTACAAACTAAACTCCCCTGTTTGCCATGCTCTTTATAGTGTGGGCAGAGCAAACGTGTCATTTGATCTCTGTATACCGTTGATTCGATAATCCAAACAAATATAAAAATAATTATATAAAAACACAGGCATGAGGATATTAATTGTCGCAATTACCATTTTTTATGTCGATCGTAAAATAATTGTACGATAAATAAAAATTACGATTCCATACCTCCTGCACCTGTGTGAGACCAGTGATAAAAAATAATAATCCCTTTATATTTTTCCGTCCAATTTACACGGTATTTCGATATTAACCCTAATGGCCATGCCTCGAGAAAATAGATCTTGGCACCTCAATAAATGTCGAGGGAAACCTGTCCTTGTCCCTTTGTTTGAAGCCCTATTCTCTCCCTTCTTTAGATGAGCCATAAAAACAAGGACTTTGCTGTCACCTTGAGGCCTTGAGGACACGTACCTATACTAGATTTCTCTTTCTCTCGAGGCGACCTCTGGGGTCGGTTCGATCGAAGCATACCCGAATTACCCGGCAATAAACGCATCCGAGCACGCATTACTAAGCGTTTTTGCTGCTTTAATTTTCCAAAACAATTTTTCACTTTTCTCCCCCGATTGCCGTCTGGCTGGACAGTGTGAAAAATCCATTAGACCCACCTGTTGTTTTTCTTCTCGCGTTGATTGCTGCTGAAATTGTGTGTCGGCACCGCCCACTCAAACAAGGAAAAATCCATTGGTGACTAAAATTGCAGATCGTATAAAAATTTGGGGAAACTTGAGTATTTTACAAATCTTCATTGGCTATTTTGGACATAATTGTCTATAGGGTCATGGGACACTCCTCTCTCACCCCAGGGAGTCTCTATGCTGCCTTCAACGTCTCTCGGTTCACATGTTTCCTGGCATTTCTGAGGCCCAAATTCGTGTATTTAAAATTGAGGCAAAATGGGAAGGGTAGGTTCCTAGTTTTTGTGGAAAAATAAAACCTCCTGGATGATGTTAGACTGAGTAACCAATTCTTTGCCCTGTCATGCTGTTCCGGTTGCATTTTTTTTTATTTCTCTCTCTCTTTTTTTTTTTTTACTTAGCTATTTTTTCATGTGGCTTCCATGCAGTCTGACAGGTGAATGCATTTTAAGCCAGACTCTATTTTCTTGACAACTCGAGATAATCGGAACTGATGAAGAGCAAAATGCATCCTGTATGACACTTGCTTGTGATTTAATTTGAGGAGAAATAATTAATTAAAAAAAAGAAGAAAACCAAAAAAAAAAATTTTATGTTTTTTTTGTTTACGAGATCATCGACATTGACATGCCATTCCTTTTCCGGGCAGTACAAATGAAGTAAGACGGACAAAAACACATCTTTATTGTGATTTTGGAAAGAGAGAAAGGGCAAGACCTCCCTTGTCATCTTGACGCACCAAAGCACTCTTCATATGAAGAGATTGAGGGAGGATAAGGGGTGGGAGGAGAGAGTAGCGAGCCAGCGGGAGTGATCTTCCCCTAAGTCAAGCTGACAAGTGCTCAGAATACCGCCGCTTTGCTCTTGACCCTGATGGAGGCTCTCGGTCTGGTGATAGCTTTGAAGGAATATCTTTCTCAATATTTTTTCCTAGATAAAAATGATGCCTGATGTAGGCTGTGTAATGTTTCAAGTTTCAAGCCAAATAGGACTTGCTCTGTATTTAGGTTATCTGACCAAGACAGTAAACAGAAAATCTACTTTCAAAAAAGGAAATTATAAACACCGTAAATTCGAGTGTTTAAATATCATTAACGCGCATAAAATATTTGCAAACATTTACGAAACAAAGTTTCACTGTTTTTATTCTTGTTGATATACAACGACATCTTTGTTCTGACCACCCTCTTTTCTTGGACGTTTAAATAACTTTTTAAGGGGCATGATGGATTTACAGAGTTTAATTATTTATTCATTTATTTATTTATTTATTCTCTACAGTATAATATCGAGCTGTGCATGAGTTAATTAGTTTTTCCTGGTAAAAAAAAAGTCACTAAGTGTATGGATGAGGCGTTGGGAGGAGTTTTTAAATGAAAATAGCCAAATGAGTTAGAGGGAAACTCAAAGTGAAACAGTTTGTGCGTCTGATTTATGTAGAAGGTCTAGTTACAAAAGAGGTCACAGGATAATGACTTTTTTCCCCAGCTCAAGAAGAATAAAGAGAATTAGAAGCAGGTTATTTGTAGTCGAAAACAAGAAGAGTACGTAACTCTTTCATTGATTTATCGGTATACATTTTGGGAAGTTTGTTAATTACTTCCTCGTGTAACTCTCAGCCATTGCCGCAATACAAATTTAAATGGAAATAAAACTATAAATTTTATAATATAAATTAAACGGCATAAAAATTTTGATATAAATTTATTGTTTAAAACTAAAGTTGTCACTTTTGGAATGTGATGGAAGAATGAGCCCGAGGCAATATAAAAAAAAGATGTCCCATTTTGATAAATATCTCGAAAGATACGATGACGTATACTGTTCGTATACGCAAAGTAAATAACGATGAAACTAAGTCGACAAACATGGGAGGAATTAATAACAACTATTACATCGGTATATTGAGGTCAATATCAACAAATGAGACGTCATTCGAAAAGTGTTGAGCTCAATTTCCTCCGTTGTAAAAGGAACCAAATCACTTGACTGGGCAGGTTTTTACTCCTCCTGTAGGCGATGCGAGGGAATGTTTTTACTTCACTTGCCAACACCACCCCAAGAATCGAGTGTGGTTTCGACCAAGAGGGCAGAGAAGGAAAGGGAGGGGAGATGGAGTGTGATGGGAGAGAGATTTTTAGACTTACCCCTGCTCACCACATGATGGCAAGCAGGGGACTTGCAAGGATATTTGGGCCCATTCTGAGGCATGATGGTTCCTTTTGTTAGAATCCAGAAAGCAGGTCAGCACCAGAGACCGCAAGTAACCTCAGAAAAATGCGAAGGAAGGAGCTTCACTATGACTGGGCGAATTTCTGCCCGAGCGCCCTCTTTTGTCAGCCCGTTTGGAGCCGAACGATGCGTATAATGTTATCGGGTCTTGGGACCTCGGTCTACAGTGTTGGAACTATTTGCCAATGCCCAAATGGCTATGAGGAAGGATTGCAATTAAAATAAAGAAGAAGAAAATTTTTTTCCCCAAGATTGTTTACCCATATGGACCGCACGAGGCACTCATTTGAGAAAGTTTTAGCACTTCCTTCCAAGCCCTTGTGGTTCCCGGCAGGGTGTTACTGGGCTGCGACAGCATCTGGTTACACGCCGAGATCCATTTTCACCTTTGATGGCTCTTTCTGAAAAGGAGGGATGTTCGCACTATCGTTTTCTTACACTTCTTTCTTTCCCCCTTGACTTTTTATTTCTCAAAGTGCCACATGGCTGCGTGGGGTCTATTGGCAAATTACAAGTGCCAAAACGTGGGATATTTTTCTCATCCTTGAAAAAACCTTTTTGTGAAAATTGCAACTTGCAACTTTTTTTTAAAGTCCAAATTGTAATAGTAAGTTGTCATCGAGACGTGACTCCACCTCTGAAAACGTGTCGTCCAACCGGTGACGGTGCGATATTTGTTGCCCGCCCCGAGAAGAAGGCGGTTAAGTGTTTTGAGAAGCGCGACTCGACGTGATTTGCCTGGTGCCCGCTGCCCGGTCCCATATCGTTCGGCTTGCCGGCTTGGACCAGCTTGGGCACTCGTGTTTGTAGGTGGCGCTGTTCGCATCGTTGGTGGCGGGACTCAGTCACAACCTCTGGGTGAGTGAAATTGGCGCCGCACACGGCTCAACCTTGGTGGCGCGCACACACACGGCGGCCTCCCCACGTCGAGCGCCGAGACTCGTCTCACGTTCCTGGTTTTGGGATTATTCTTGATACTTTTTTTTTGCTAACGACGCAATCTCAAAACATGAACGCCTTTCGCTGAATGCTTGGATTTTAATTGCATGGGGGAAACTGTAATAACCAAAGGATTAATATTTACTGTTTGGATTTGCTCACTCGTACACTGAAATGGACTACAGAATCGACACGACCGACAGTCTCTCGAGAAAGTTTCTGGTGAGTTAAAAATCACTCGTGAAAATTAGTTGCTGAAGTTTACGCGTTTTATTTTGAAATTGTATCGAATAATAACATTACCACTGTTCACTTACCTCTGTAAGCGACGGTTGCTAATAATCCAAGTCTTCGTGATTGTAAACAAACTTTGCCTCCAAACAAGTAGGCCTAAAGTGAGTGTACCCACCGTGGTCCCGTGAGTCCTGTTGAACTCCATTTTCCTTTCTTTTGGTATTCTTTAGCCAATTCCCTGAAGATTAGCTTTTTCCTTGCCAAAATTCATCATCCAAACGATCCATCAGTTGCTAATGACTTTTTAAAATCCTCGAGTTAAAAGAGAAAACCACGCTGCAGATAGTTTAAACACCCGAACTCGTACATAAGAGTCATAAATTGTCTCCTGTTGTCTAGAAATAAATTCTTTTGTATGTGTTTGTGTGTTTGGTGGAATGTATGTTGACGTTCGAACGAAATTATAGCCATGGGGACACTAAAACACTCTTGTTTGACACCTAAAATGGGTTAAAGGCAAGGGTATCCTGGGAAGCGGAATTAGAGGGTCGTCTTTTGTTGGTGCTTGCAGCAGTTTTTCGGTCGAGGGCATCTTCAAGTGACCATTACGCATGCAAATGATATGCCGTCCTTTTTGCAAACTGGATTTAATTGTAAGGTTTGCAATGGTCGTTACTCCCCACAGAGGGTTAGTTACGGCAAGGTGAGGAAAAGACCTGCTTCGGGCTTCGTTTTGACTGATGATGAGTCAATCAAATATGCGCTTTACTAGGATGCCGTAAAAGACAATCTATTTACGAGACATATTCTGATGGAAAGTAACACAATCCCGTCTTGTTTGCTCGAGTCGTCGAGGTGAGAACTTTTGGCATTTAACAATATGCCGTGAAATGTGCTAACATACTGTGCTAGTCGACTGGAACAGCACAAAGTTCCAACTTCCATGGATATTAAAAAGTTTTACTCAAAGTTGTGTGACTGCTCCTGTAAATAGTAAACAGTAAATATTTGTCTCAAATATTTTCCCCTTAAGTGCGGACTACAAAGCGAAGTGTTTTCTCCATAAGTTCGTTGTTTAACGTGATTTTCAGTCATTCAACACGTAATTCAATTACTCAAATATTCATCGCCCTTTCATATACAAGGTTAAGTCGTTTTTTTAAAAGAAATGATAATTGACACCGTTTTCAAATTTAATTATGAATAAAATTTATCGTCGGGATTAATTCCACACTTAAATTGGACATAAAAAAAAATGAACATACAATTCAGAAAAAAGCATAGTTAAAGAGACCTAGCGGGCGGATGTGACTAAAATATACGACAGGATTTGATCCACTTAACATTTTATTCGTGTAATTTTATTTTGGAGCGCTGCACGAAAGTCAAAATTGCAGATGCGAAAGAAAAAAAACGTAATGTGACTGAGATTAACTAGGTGGTCGGTGTTAGAGCAGTTCATGCCTTAATGCAATGCTGTCACATAAAATCAGGCTAATGATGTTGCGAGATGATGTTGAAAAATGAAGAAAAAAAATTATTCATGGGCAAAGAAGTGTGTGAAGCAAAGGCTTTTTAATTGGAATAGATTTGCAAAAAATTCTTAGAGAACCTCATCGGGTTCGGTCTCGTAAACGAGACTTCACAATTAGGTCCAATCAAACGTAAACGTACATGCAAGCTCAGTTTTCCAACACGTGGTAACGATTTCTTCACTAAATTTAGCGTCAAGGGAGAAATTTATAAACGACGAAAATAGCCGAAGAGAATGAAGACTCACTGACAGGATGTCTACAACTTTGAAGGGAATCGTGTGGAATAAGAAATTAAAATCATTAGTTTCATACTCTCGAAAGAATGCAAACCTTTCAAAAATCACCATGACGCCATTAAAATAAAAGTAATAATGATAATGGATGGCCGTATTGCAATACTTTAAATTCGTAATATTAAGAAAACAACTCGAACGAAATTGTATGATGGGACAAGTTTGATTACCATCTTTACGATGCCTGCTGCAGTTTAGGCGAGTATCATTAATTTGTTCTGACTGTAATTACTAGGAACAAAATAAAAGAGGTTGCTTTGTTCTGGTATGAACTCAATATAAGAGAAAACTTTCCGACACGTAATTAAACTTCTCTGCCTCTCATTTTTGGGGCTATACTTGCATGACTTGCAACAACAACAATTCAACCCACATTATAACAGTTATCCTTTCTCAGTCGAGTATACTTGTCTCGATAAAATTTAATTAAAATATTTTTCCTTTTGATTATACCTTACAGATTGTCAAGCAGTACAACACCAACAACTGTGTCGGAATTGTCGTTTCTGCCTCAACCGCGCCGCAGCAATGTGCCGACGACATCACCAACGGCTGCCGATCTGCACTCGGCTTATCGGCTCAACCCTTACATGGAGCATTTGTACGGGTCTTTTCACTCTAGTCCAAGCGTGTCGCTACGGGGAATTAGCCCAGTGGACACTCGAGGTTAGTTTCCTTATATCGTTATTTATTAAGTTATGGAACGAAAGGAGGAAATTGAGATGTCCAATCTACAATTCCTTTCTTTTTTTTCTTCGAACCAAAACAAAATAATTAAAAAGATGGAATTTTAAGGTGATGTGCAAAGATGACGAATTCATTGCATGCATCAACAACCTGGATAATTTTCCTGTTAGGGAAAAAAGAAACTTGTTTCTAAAAAGTTAACTTTTTTTTTCTTTTTCTAAATAACAAACAGATCATTTAGTGGCACTATCACGTCAACACATTTTCTGTATTTTTTCTAAACTTTCTTTTTTTTTCTTATTATTTATTTTTTTTCTTGCGAATCAACCACAAACCCTTGACCTGCGGTCCCATCTTTTCGTCGTCCATTCGATGGATTCCTCGAGGCCATTTTTTCTTCTTTTTGGTCTCATAAAAACTTTCTTTACGTAGTCTGACATCTTGTTGTATTGTCTAATTAACATAAACCCTACAGTCTGAGGATTACTTCTGTGCATCTGAAAGGGAATAAGAGGTTTTTTTTAAAGGGAAAAACAAAAAAGTGGCATCCTTCATGTTTATTGATGCTCGTGCTAAGAAAGTACATGTGGCGGCATCGAGTCAAGGGAAATAAGCTGAAAGAGGAATGTTTTCAATCATCGCGAAATGCGAAGCGAAGCAAAAAGAATTCTAAATCCTCTTTAAAATCGTACGAGTAAAAAAATTTCAGTGTCGAGGCATAGACTGGGAGCGATTACATCTGTTTAATGTAACGCGATTCTACGGAGTGGTCAAAGTGCGTAAGATAATTCAATATGGTACTCTCATAAATGTAAACAAACTGGCTTAGCATTTGTCATGGCGTTGTATGAATTTACTCTTAAATGTTTTTTTTTTTTTTAGTTTTGCCCGTCTAGTTGTTTGAAATTAATTATTTTGTGTTTAAACTTCATAAATTTAGCACCAAATTCTAATGCAAATTACGTGGGGTTTCACAGCTGGCAATGAAGAAAATCTCGGTTCTTTTTACATATAGAGGAAATAAAAGACGGGTTTTTCACATTTCTGTTTGACATTTATATAAATGGGGAAGAGATGAAATATAAATTATAAAGAAGAGAATCGGTGCGGAATTTTAGGCAAAACATTTAAATTTTGCATATAACACAAGTAAAAGAGTTTTACACCTTTTTTTCCTGTGACGTACACCTTTACAGGTGTTATTATGATATTTGGTATATAATTCCTATAAAATAGTGTAATATTCATTTTACACCTATAAAGGTGTAATTATTACAGTATTAGACGATAGATATGTGGACTTCTAAAAATGAAAATTATTTTCAAGTTGACAAGTGAACATATAAACTTATTCTGTCCTTCGATTTTTTCCGCCCTCGATTATTAGAGATTTAGAGCTAAGATTGCAGACATTAGTCCGGCAACAATGCAATTTTGTCGTCAGTCAAACTCCATCCTTTGATTTGATTTATTATTTTCTGAAAATCGTGTGGGCGTATTGCCAGTTGCCACCACCAGTCCAGTCCACCACCACCTGCGAAAATCTCTCTTTTGATAGTCTGGCGAATTGAATTAAAGTTATTGATGATTAGCTCGAGTCGTAAATACAGATGAAAGAGGCGGACGCTGCCGTCTGATTTGATGAATAGGCCATGGGGCTAGAAAAAGTTTTAATTCCAACACACTTGCGTCTTTGATGAACTAATTAGAGCCTGGCTTAAATTCTTTTGTATGTTAGGCCCGTTAATGAATGGAGCAGTGGGCAGTGAGTTAGTGGCGGTGGAGTTGGAGCCATAAGTCATTGGCAGCTCGAGTTGTTCATCATGTGAATTTGCTCAGCGTGGTGCTCTCGACAGGGGGTGGGGAATTCTACACACTCATTCCGAGCTTATTAATTCTCTTGTGGGTTTATTTCTCTTTCACTGTGGGTGTGTACATAATGGACAATAACTGCCGTCCACCCACAAGAAAGTTTGTATAATTTTTTTCTTTTGGGTTGATTGGTCAAGTCGAGCCATAATTCATCACGTCTGACGTAGTGGACTTCATTAAAACTCACTCTGGCGTTTAATAAATTTTATACCTTCACCAATAAATCAAAAGAGGAAAGTCGTGTTGGAAAATTAGAACTTTTTTTTTAAATACCGTACGTACTCTAACAGCAAATTAGTATTTAGATAATTATATGTTGACTTAATAATGGAGGCAAATGTCTTGCTTTATGAAGATAATGTTGTGATTATTAACATGTTAATCTTTTATCCATTTTTTTTTTGCCTTCTGAAGAATTTTTACTAAATTCTTTACCTTTTCTTTGTCTCCTGACTGCTTCAGACTGAAATGGCGATGTAAGTATATAAATTGGTCGTTTCTTTCGTCTATTAAACAGTTTTTTTTTTTTTTTAATATACTACACACGAAAACTAGTCCCGCCATTATTATTATCATAATATCTTCATCAAAGTACATTCTCTTATGGCGATGGATGTAATTTTCCTTTCTTTCTATCTCCATTCTTTTTTTTCGAATTAAAACATTCTGGTATTTTTTTTCATCCCGCATGTTCCGATTACAATCGACTAAAGATGAACTTTCTAACCCATTATACACGAAATTCATCGTTAGAGACTTCAAAATGACTTAATTGGAAATTACAAAGTATATTTTCTCTTTCTTTTTTCTGACCGAATGATTTCATTGAACCGGTTTAATTTAAAGCATGACCAAATGGTAAATTAAATTCCAAGTACAAGCTCGATCGAAATAAAATATTTACTATACAAATTTTGGAATTTTAATTTATTTTAATTGAATTTTTTATTTATTTTAATAAGCTCATTGGAACTTTTTTTTATCTTTGTTTTAGGTTTGTCTATGCATACCGATTACCTCACTCAGATGGCAGCTCTGAGTCAAAGAGGAATAGATGTGCACAACACGCATCCATCGAGCACTGCTGGAAGTACGGAAATGCCATTTACGATCGAAAGTAGGTTTACGATTTTTTAAATCCTTCGATGAGTAAATTTTAAAAAAATGTTTGGGTAAGAAAGAAAAAGTAATTTCTGCGTTGATTTATGACGACACACGTCTTCCATAGCGATTTCCTCATTTGCAATTTTAGAATTGAGTGGTAGATAAAGTTGGAAAAGAAAAAAAATAGCAACAGGTGGTTGTGTACAACAATAATCAATAAATAAGACAGTGTGTGTGCAGAGTAGAAGGAGGAGTTGTGGCATGGCTGGCCGCAAAATATCTTTGCAAGCACAACCTGGCCTCATCAAAAATATGCTGCTGACAGTTTTACGGAGCAATGCCAAATAAATCCAGTTGTCCTTTCTCGACCTTCCCCTTTTCATGCGTTTAAAAAGAGAACTCTCTAGTTGGTAGGTGTAATTTTTTAGGCTAGCCACGTACGACGTGGGGGTTAGCGAGATAAGTCATTTCGGCTGCAGAGGGAAACTCCCGCCAAGAATTCGATAATATTTTTTCTTTTTCCTCGTTGGTTCAAGAGGTCACATTTCATCGAAGTGGAAAAGGAACAAAGCCGTACGGCAATGACCAGTGGCTGCACACTCGAGAGTTAATTGAAAGTTAGATCACAGTAGAAACGTAAAATGCGTTCTTTATCTGTTTGAGGAAGGGTGGAGATGAAATAAGACGCTTTTAACCAAATGAATTCCACCGAAGAATAGAGATTAGTTTTAAATTAAATTATCGCAAAAAGTTTTGTGAAAAAAGGAGAAAGTATTTTTTTTTCTTGCCTGGGGATCTGCAGGCGCTAATTTATATTCAGATTCATCTATTTTTTGCCCGTTTTTCCTTATTCCTTCTGTCGTTTCCATGTTAAGTCGTTTAGTTTTTCACGAGCCTGCGGCCGCAATTTGAATAATTTCGCTCCTGAGGAATAAAAAGGCTTATCTCTAAACTTGCTTTTCATCATTAATTTCATTAATGATGTGAAGAATGTATCATTGCAGTTTTTTAAGCCTATAGTAAATTTTATCACACTGAATATGGACATAAAAATAAATTAAAAATTATAATTTTCAGGTGTGCAGTGATGTTAATTCCTTTACGTATACCTATGTGCCAACTACGGTAGTACCATGTTGCTACGATTTCTAAATGATGAGCGAGTTTTTGTGGTTTTGTACTGATTGAGCTTGGGTTTTGTAAATTTTCAAACAAAAGCAAATGATGGTTAAACTGCGGTTGAAAATAAAATAAAGCCATAAAATCGACACCTGAATTCTTGTTGACTATTTATTTGACCATAAAAAAAATCCGGTTATAATTACTTGTCATTCTTGCAGGTGCTTTTCTCGCAGATGATAAATTGTGATATCCTTACAGTCGTTATTAGTAAAAATATTGCTGATCTGAAAATAAATTTAAAATAAATGTCCGTAATTTTATTTCCTTTGAATTATTGGTTTAAATTTTAACAATTTGGCTGTTTTTATTACTTTTATTACTTTCCTCAGCTGCATCCTTTCCAATATTTACATAGCAGCAATTACTGTAGGTACTAGTTAAGGCTTCATTGCTTTATTACGCGCACCATAACTAAAACCAGCGGCTACAATATGTGAGAATTTTTATGATTCTCATCGAGTATACATCTATTTTACATTGCATTTGCAGTTATTTGAATAACTGTTTACATTATAAGGAAAGGAGCCGATCCTGACATCGAGGTTTAGAAACAGTAATATAAACTATCTTATGTCGAAAAAATCACAACATGTTATTTTGCTTCCTCACACTTGTTGAATCGAGCCAATTAGTGCTAGCAAATGAAATAAATTGCATTCAGTTGGGCGGGTTATCATGTTCATATATAGTAAAAGATTTGACAAGCGGTTCACTAGAGTTTAATATTCTCAAAAACCTCTTGGCTCTTAACCTGGCTGCCCTTGAAGGAGCGTAGGCAAGCGATAAATTCCCCAGAACCCCAGTTGAGGGAGGGAAACGAAACAACAAACATGGTGATGCCTTAGTAGTGCCTGCCCCCTCCTGTGGCAGTTTCACGAAACTTGATTGCTGCCTGATCAATTTCAAACACAAACCCCTGGATTCTTATCAGCACTTGACATAAGCGGGCGTAAAAAAAATATAAAAAATAAAAAAGCACAACCCTGCTTGAAATGTTAAACCTTAGAGATTGTTTTGATAAATTATAATTAATGAGTAAAACCGAATTGCTATCTGCGAATATGACTAAGGGTGATGATGAAACATCGTCAGCATTCACTTTTTCAATTTGAAAATTTAGTACACGCATAAATCTGTAGTTAAATTTGATATTAAATACACAAAAAAAATAAAGTAAATAGTGTGCAAGGATTTTTGTTTATGAAAGTCGAGACGTTTGAAATTATTTTTTAAAATATGACCTAATGAAACTTGATTTGTGGCTTTTTTTAATTTATATTTTTACTAGGAAAATAATTTTCAAAAGCTTTTCTTTAATTAAATCACAACGCCAAACGACTAAATTCCCTTCACATACCATCATCCTGTTTTTTAGGGTAGAAGAAACATAACTGAGCTCCAACGGCGTCCCACTGGGTGCTTCCTTCCCCTAGTCTGTGTGCGAATAAATATGCATCCTATCCTAAAAAAATTTTTTTATATTTTTTTGGGTAAATCTCTTTTTGTGTGTTGGCTCAGCATGAGGTTCACGAGCCGAGGTCAGGGCGATGTGAGTAGCACACACTGACAGCAAGATGGATGCCTGGCGTGTTAATTAAGTTCTTGTGTTATTAAAGTCTGGTCTGGTGTGGTTACTAATAAAAGTTTATTCCGGTCACATGTAAAAAAAAGTTTTTGTACTTTATTAACAAAATAATTTTTAAAAAAAAAAAATCATAAAAATTCAAAGTCATGCTATTTTTTAAACCACAAAAAAACTTTGCATTTATGGTGTCAACTACATCATAAGCTTAGTTTTTTTTTTTTAACATGACGAGTTTCGATTTTAATTTTTTCATTGGATGAGACACTGGTTGCTGATTAAGTCATTTTGACGAATTTGCTTCCACGAGTGGATTTGCAGGTTCATTAAGGTGCCGACTGTCTAATTGCTCTCTTGTCGCGGCTACCTTTAAGAAAATGACTGGGAAATGATTTCTTTCCACTACAGTTCCGTCTGATTTATTACGTTTTGCTTCATGAGTTATTAGTTGCGTTCACATCGCCTGGTCTTGCAATGGATCATCCCCATAGAAATCTCTCGAGGCTTACAATTAAGAAACAAATTGGAGGCAGTCAGCTTGTTGTGTTTTATTTAATGATCATTGCCATGTTTGATCACCTGGGCATGATTTTTTTAAAATTATTTTTCTTTTTGTCATTAAAGAAGGAAAAAAGGTTTTGTCACCTGTCTGTTCACTGACGTTGGAAACGCTCGTAATATTTAGTCATTCCACATAATTACCTGCAATAAACAATGTTATAAAAAAAATTATTTTTTTTTAATGATATATTAAAAGTTCGTTCTACGGCTTGGAACGACTAATTGAGCACGAGTAATTTGCTGTTGTCAGTGTTTATTTATATCTTTATTTTTTATTTATTTTTCATTAATTTTTTTTTTAAATTAGGTTCAAGGCTCACGAGTCCTCGGTCGGCAGGTCGGCAGGGGCGAAAAAGACCGTTGTCCAATTCACCTTATTCGGATTCGTTCGACATCAATTCGATGATCCGATATTCACCAAATTCGTTGGTATCTATTATGAATGGGTCGAGAAGTTCGAGCACCAGTGGATCGTACGGGCATCTTTCGGCCGGTAAAGATTTGCATAAATGTAAACAAGGATTGGGATGATTAATTATTGAAAAACTATATAATGAAACAGGGACGTTGAGTCCAGCAATCAACATCCACACACCAGTGGGCGCTGCACATTTGCAACAACTTCAACATTTTATGCGTCAAAACAGTCTTCCGGGATCACCTTTTTTGACTCATGGTGGACTCATGCATCAATCACCAGGCCTTACTCCTCAGCAATCGCTGCTCATGGCTCAGGCGCAAATGCCCACCATCATCCATCCGTCGGTGACGACAAAAACAGACTCAGGGGTACGAAGCACTATCACGCTTGTCGGGAAAGTAAATAATTTTGGAAAATTAAAATGAAATCTTTTATTGCAGATCGGTCCATTGTCCAAAGTTTCCTCGGCGAACAGTGTGAGCAGCACGATGGATAGTTTGGCAAAACTCAATCCAGAATCAAAGCGCACTAAGATCAAGAAGGAACCTTCCAGCATGTCATCCGTGGGAACGCTCTCAGTCGTGGACGATAAAGATTTTGGTGACTCGATGAAAGACGAACCGGGAGACTTCATCGAGACCAATTGCCATTGGAGAGATTGTGCCAAAGAGTTTAATACGCAGGGTGAATTGGTCAAGGTAGGCTACATTTATTTATTTCTACTAAAGGGCGATTGTAAGAGTGATCAAATTTATGGGTTGCATGACTTAATTTTTTTTATTTTAGCATATCAATAACGACCACATACATGCCAATAAGAAGTCATTCGTTTGTCGATGGAGGGAATGTCAGCGAGAGGAAAAACCCTTCAAAGCACAATACATGTTAGTTGTGCACATGAGAAGACATACGGGCGAAAAACCGCACAAATGCACGGTATGTATCTAATACTGCAAAAAAAATTTAAAGAAAACTTTGTGTCATGCCGCTAAATAAGCTAAGCTTGCATCAAACCAATTTGTAGTTGGCACTTATAGAAAAGGGATTTGTTATTCCATGACAATTTTTTTGTATGATAAAGGAGCATTACCGAGATCACTCTAAGTACTCGACACAATTAAATCTACTGTAAACAACTCAATTAGAAGCTCGTAACTCTTTGCACGAGCACATGAAACGACGCTGCCGTCAAGACTAAAATCTTTGGCGGCAGTTTTTGATGTGCATCTGTTCACTTTATAAGAGCTGAAACATGTGTCGACGTTGGGATCGTAGTAAATCAGTCCTGGGAGAGGAATGTTTGCGTGCGTAATGTCGTTTCTGGCTGTAAAATGAAGCATTGCCTACTTTCATCCTGCACCCAGCTCATATTTTTTTATGACAGTTAAAAACAAGTCGCATTACCATACCAGAATACCATACCAGTAAGGTCGTGTGGTAAAGTAACGAATTGGCTTGTCAATCTCGGAAAGGATTATAACTCAAATTTTCAAATTGGATTTTGGGTATTTTTTTTACTTCAAACACGGTGAACTAGATTTTTATCGGCTTTTTAATTTGTAAACACAACAACACAAAAAAAAGTCGTACGTTTTTCACGTAGTCAAAAAATGAGTGAGTCGGAATGTATATAGAGAAGGCAGTTGGCAAAGCGAATGAATCGAACATCAGTCATGAAGATGAGCTCATCCGTTTCTCGAGCTGGCATGTTTGGAAGAGAAACGAATTTCGAGTTGTGATTTAAAGCTTAACTCCAGCTGACGACCTTATGCTCAGAGAGGGAAGTAAAGGATCGTTCTCCAAAGTTCTTTGCGCTCTTTACCCAAATGATGTACACGTTCACGCTCCATTCGTTATTCATGAGCCCTGTAATGGCAAGTCGAAATTGTCGAGCCCTTAATTGTCTCGCCTTGCATCAAAGGAATTTTTTCTCCCTACATTCTTTTTTTAATTTATAATTTATTTTTTTTATTTCCACGACTTTATTCCGGGCGTTTAGCAATTGCTTTCACTCGGTAAAAAAAAAAAAAACCAACATTTTTTTTTATTTGTCATCAAAATTTCTTCATTTAGATTTAACTGCTATTATGATGATGTTGATTGAGGGCTCAAAGGGCTATTACGTTTAATCATAACTTGCTGGTTCGACTATCATTTTCGATTCAACCCCACCTTTTCCCCCGTGGTCGTCACTCAGGTGCTAATCAATCTATTTGAGAGCTGATTGCAGCTCTCATCGTGATGGTGCAGTCGGCCGGAGTCGAATCGAAACCCATTTAGACCTCCCATTGGAATTCATTCTTCACTTGTCTTGTCCACTTTTGTAATGAACACGTAATTGACCGTCTATTAAACCACGAAGGAAACGTGTAAGTTTTCTCAAACTGGCCATCATGTTTGGATTCAGCCGCCCAAAGAGTTATGAGGGGATAATGATAAGTTTCAGGTGTAGCTGGCAATGGGGATTTCTGATGATTGTGTAGCCCTCGCGGGCAACGCATGACCTTGGGAGAGGGCGAACCAAGTTTAGCCAATTTAATACCGTGTGAGGGAGTGTTGTTTCGTTATGGAGAAAAATTCATCACGGGTTTAAACTTCCCATCCCCCCTCTTTATTTTAATTTTACCATTTTGTTTTTAAATTTTCTTGGGCAGTCGGTTTAGTTATTTAGATGAGAAAATCTATTTTTTTTTCTTTTAGGGCAAGAGGAGTGGCACTCGTGTAATGAGGGGGTTGGTGCTACAATAGTCTGCTGATGATTGCCTTCATTTTGATGAAAGGTCCGCTAATGAGTTTCTGTTTGAGAAAGAAGAGGGTCTTGTCTTGTCCCTTGCCATAGCTCGTAGGCAAATTTATTTGTTTTTTGTTTTCAGTTTTTGGGCGGGCTAAGTGAGGCGAGGAAGTTGCAGTTTGATGCACAGCTCCTAGCGTTTTGTGTAATTAGTTGGCACCACAACAAAAGACTCATGAGTCAGCTGCGGCGGTTTTGCTCGGCGTGAATGGCCTTAGTAGGGACATTCCATCACATCTCTATGCCTGCTCACCTGTGCCCGAATCAGCCTGGGGCAGGTTAGGTAGGCACTTAGATGCGAAGACTCAATAATTGTAGTGATGAATCCATAATTCAAGGTGGTGCTCGTTCTCGCGTTGCTTTTTCTGACATCTCCATTATTCCTGAACTCTGGGTGGTGTCAGATTCATTCAAAGCGAATTAAAAATAAAAGCATAAAAGAAGTTTATTAAAATATTAATTTTTTTCTTCTTTAGTTCGAAGGATGCACCAAAGCGTATTCTCGACTCGAAAATCTTAAAACGCATTTACGATCTCATACCGGTGAAAAGCCATACATGTGTGAATTTCCTGGCTGCACAAAAGCTTTCAGTAATGCTTCGGATCGTGCCAAACATCAAAATAGGACTCATTCAAATGAGGTATTTTTTTTACATGGTTGCCGAAAACAAGCTTAGAAATTGTATTTAATCCCATTATTTCAGAAACCCTACATCTGTAAAGCTCCAGGATGTACGAAACGCTACACAGATCCCAGTTCTCTACGGAAACACGTGAAGACTGTTCACGGAGCAGAATTTTATGCCAATAAAAGACACAAAGGCGAAGAAAATCCTAACAACAATCCACCGAGAGACGACAACAGAGATTCCGATCGGAATGCAGCGGGTGAAAACAGTCCAAAATCGGAAGACTGTCCGGCAAGTAACAAGACGGGTAGTGTTTCGAGCCCAAGCGTTAAATCTGAGGTAAATTATTTTGAATTTTTCAAACCTGAATCTGGATGTAACATTTTATTTATTTATTTAATAGGATCCGTCATCTCCTCAAGAGCACAACAGTCCCAGTATCGACATCAGTGTTGCTGGTGAAACGATCATGTCCGATCAATTAGGAATCGACGACCCAATCAGTGATAATAACGTGTCCACCACCAATGCGTGTACCGACATTCTCGAAGAAAACGAATGGGAAATCGAAGAAATGGAAGAATTGGAAGTGAGTAAAAAGGAATTTTTTTTATTGAAGACAATCAATTAATAACATCCTTCCTTAGATTCCAGAAATTTGCGTTTCCATTGCAACTTCGAATGGAGTTACGACGAATGGTGGCTGTGCTCTGGTGCACGATCAAAATGCACGAAATAGAGTCAAGGGCAGATTTCACATGAAAAGTGGCTCGGTGATTCCATCATTACAGCAACTTCCCAATACTGGAGGTAGGAATTTAAAAAATATTTTTATTACTATATTTTGTTGCAATTTGTAATTTATTCCATCCCATTTTATAGGTGTTCATCGAACGATCAACTCAAAGTTGGGCATGACGAATCAAAGGATGACGGAACTGAAACGCACCACTACCGCGCCATCAACCCAGCGTAAATTACTGGACTTGGGCTTGAACACAAATCAAAGTACGAAGTTAGCAATAAAACTATGAGACAACGAGTTAATAACATGTAATTTTCACAGGTCCTCGTCAAACGAACCTGCAAATAAACGTTCAAGGAAACAGACGAGACAGCAATGCGAGCACAATCAGTTCCTTTTACTGCAGCATGTTGTCGGAAGCGAGTCCACATTCGTTCGGCAGTCAAATGTCGAGCAGACGTGGGAGCGAAGCGTCTCAGCAGTCCTCGTATAGAGTTGCAATGGCTGCATCGCCTTACGATCCAATTTCCCTCGGTAATTCTCGGTGCTCGAGCGATACGAGTAGCTTTCAAGGAATCTCGGCGAGCATGGCGGCTCACCTACAGCGCATTCACCGTCGAGCCCTCGTCACCCAAGAAATGGGCAGCACTTCGAATTTGGTCGTACAGACTCAAAGCATGTCGATCGGAGCACAAATGCCAAGCATCGATACGGCTCAGTCGTTTGGCAGCCCCAGTCCCAGCGGTCGATACACCAGCATGTCTTGCCGCACGCCACCTCAGTCTCACGAAATTCCAAACAGGGAGGTGAGAAGGGCTTCGGATCCAGTAAAACGTGGAGAAAGTAGTCAATGCATGAAAAGTGAGCAGGACGAGAAGAAACCGAGCAATGACTTACGGCAAACGTTTACGTTGCCTTCGCAAAACGAGGAAACCAGCAGCGAGGACAAGAGCAAATGCTCCAATCAAGAAATTCGGCATCCGAACGAAAACGTGGTTCTGGATGAATGCGAAGAGGACCAAATGGTGGAAGAAAATACGGATTTGGTGTTGCCGGATGAAATGGTGCATTATTTGAACCAAGTTGCTGACAAAGATTGCAGCGAAAGGGACAGCAATAGCGTCGAATTATCTCTCTTGTCTCCTAAATCGTTAGGCGACAGCAATCACGACACCTCTTGTCATCATCGCTCAAACAATGTTCAGATGCCTTGCCATCAACAATGTGGCACTCCTCAGTTGCCTTGTCATCAACTCTGTAACAATACTCAATCGCAATCGCACTGCCATCAACAATGCAGCAATACCCCAACACCATGTCAGCAACAATGTGGCAACGCTCCTACACCGTGTCGTCCACAGTGCAACAATCCACAGACTGTTTGTAATGCTCAGAACAAACCGCAAGTGGCCCCAAATCACCAGATTCCATCGAATCTTGCTGGAAACCACAGTCACACGAGGATCGAAATGGACACCATCAACAACGGCCTGATGACGATGAACATGCAACAGAGTCCAAACAATGTCGTCATTGCCTACAATCCCAATCAACATTCTGCAGTACCTTTTCCTCAAAATTATGGAACTCTGCAACCACACCTTCAACACGCGTACATGACGGATGGGTGCCACCAACAGCAATACGAAGTCCAATCGCCGATGCCAAACAACACTTTGGTGACTCCTCAATGCCATAATAATTCCATCTGGCCAAGGTATTCCAGCCATCCCCAAGCCCAACATCAACATCAACAGAAATCGCAACAACCGCAACAACAACAACATCAATTTCAACAAAACTTTATACACGCTCCGATGAGCAGCAATAATTTTTCTGATTCTATGCCAAATGGCAGTAACGGTCATAGCGATCAGCCTTTTGGTCATCACGGTACTTTCCATCCCATCAACAACAGTGGATTTATTCCGACGTCGAATTCGGTGGTCATGCCAAACAGAAACCCCATGATCATGTCTATGCAAATGAAAAGTTCTGCATGCAATTGTCACCAACAGCCGATGATACAAAGCATGCAGATGACCGGTCAGCCCAGCACCCCGATTCCGATGATGGTGCCACAGCAAAACGTGTCGTACGGATCCACGCAAATGTTGATTCCAAAAATTGGATCGAACGAAATGGGTGGAAAAAACTTAAACCAATGCATCATGAACTGCAATGGTTCGACTCAAAACATTCTACAAGTTAACACGATGAATAAGGGTGCTCATTTTTTCCCACCTACTGAAAACGCAAACGGTTTCTTCAATCCAGGCAGCAAAGCAATCGTCCAGAAATGCAATTGCGATCACAACAACAACAACGTCGTCGTCAAGCAGAACGGTCTTGCCGTCGGTGCCATCGCACCGATGACGAGTCCGCAACAAGTGGTGTTTGTATCGCATTGCTTGAACTGTTCGAATCACAAAAAACCAGAAATTCAGTGCCAAGACATAAGCCAATCAACATTGCCAATTGCAACCAAAGTGCCTTCCGATCAAAAGAAGACTTGCATGGGCATGAGGCCCGATACGTATCAGCGAACTCTCGAGTACGTGCAGCAGTGTCAGAAAAATTGGAGCGTCTTGTCAGCGCCGAGCAGCAACGTGAGCAGCAAAGCGAGTGTGGTTTCAAAGAATAGCGAGTTGACTGATATCAGTGGAAGTCGATCCGGAATATCCGAGATGTCGCCACGCTGCGATAAAGTGACGAGCACGACGGATACTACGGAATTGGCGAATGCAAAGGAATGCGAGGAATGCGTAGCGGCCGACATGAAATATATGTATCTAAATACCAATCAATCGAAGCATTCGAATGTGAATTTGGATTGTAAAGAAGACAAGAGTGGTAGTTTTGTACCGGAAACTAGTAATATGGTTATTAACGATATGAATTCGACTCTCACATCTCTGATTGAAGAAACTCGATTTTTGCAAATGATGCAATGACGAGGAAGATGCTGTGCAGAGTAAACTAAATGTAAATGATGTAAAGTGTAATAATGTTTTAATCGATCGGTTGAGGTTAGAAACTTTTGCATTATCACTGCCCCTAAATTGATTGTCGTTATGTTTAACAACAATATTCACTTGATACAGATATAAATAAAAAATTTTTTTACAAATAAATGTAATGCTCATGTGCCTGATTTTTTTTTAATTGATTAATTTAACCGTTTGGATTCTGTGATAGTGCAAATTTAATAATAATAACTTACCCAGCCGTTGAACAAATGACAAATGTAAATCTAAAGCGAATTTTTTTAAGTTACTTTGTACATAGTTTTGTAGGTAAAAATCATACAATCATGCCATTAAAATAAAGTTAAAACTTATATTGCACCGAGCAAGTTACGTCATTTTTAAAACACTCAATACTTCATTTCAGGTATGCGTGTGAACAAGGTAGGCATGTCAGTCATTATAAATTGTCGATTTGTAATCAAATAGCCAAGCAGTGAGCATGTCGTGATTTTAATTCTGGAATTCCAACTATTCCAAACACGGATTCATCCCTACAAATACTGACCACAGGGCAACAGAAACAAATATGAAAAAATGTTAATTTATTTACTGGCATGTACACACAAGAAAATGTTTATAAAGTGGAATCTAGGCTACCAATTCCGTATGACTTTCATATTCAACGAATAAATTATTCATCATGACTGAGAAATAAATTTGGATAAAATCGCAAACCTTCCACAGAATCATCTCGGCATGCTCCACCATATTTCTCGGTTGCTAATAATCTGAAATTTATGATGAAATAAATTCAGGTAAAAAATTAATTAAATAAATAAATAACGTTCAATACCTTTCTTTGGCCAAAATAACCGAAACGCCGATGGCTTGTGCAAGTTCCTCTGCAGTAAGCGATTCTTTTTCTCCTAACTGCAGACGATATCATGTAATACGATTAATCAGTACCGTAAGAAAAATAAAATAATTACCATTTGCTGAACTTCCTTGACTAATTTTGCTTCGTTATGTGAATGTAACTGTAAAACCATAACCCCACTGTCAAACTCACGTAATCTAATGGGCAATGCCAACCGATCTAACATGCGACAGGCATTCAACAAATCTTCCGGAGATATAAGCTAGAAAAATAACAATTCTATTAATTTTTTAAATCTAAGTATTTATCACTTAACAACCTCTAATCCACGTGCTCTGTTCACTCGACAATAAACATCAGTCAAAGCCAACATGCCTCCCGCATCCTACAAACAGTACCATATAAAGAACGAAAAATATAAGTAAAGAAAATTTATTCATTTCTGAAAATTACTTGTATCGGTTGTTCTAAAACAAGAGCTAATTCCTTTGCTAGTTCTCTGTGATAAACGTCATCCGATCCATGACTGTCTCTCGTCACCGGATCGTCGATGCCCAAACTGAGTAAATATGATTTAAAACGAATCGTTTCATCTTCGCTGATATCTCCTTGCTTTTCTTTTATTTTATTAGAAATGGTTTTAGCAAGGAAAACCATGTTTTGAGCCATGTCGATCAGTTTGCTCAAATCCTCGAACGCTTTCGAAATATTGGAATCTGTTTCTTTCTGTTTTTCTTGAAGTTTTCGTTCGATCCCAACTATTCCAGCACGGACTTGTCGCTGCAATTATTATTAATTATTAATATCTAAGTCATGAAAAAATTAATTCAGTAGTACTTTGGGAGGTTGAGATAAATTTGGAATGTGAATCCAACGACGTCGATCCAATTCCACGGTAAAACATCGGTAAAATTCTGTAGCCCCGCCTTCTCTGAATGATAATTTCACGAAAGAAAAAGGACTATGCTGAACAGGACCCGGTGGTTTCGTAGCTGGTGGATATGCAAGGTGTACAACTATTTTGGGGCTGCTTTTTAAAAAAAAATGGAAATTTATTACTAATTGTTTTTTATATACTGTAGATTTGTAAGTTTACCTACGCCCTAATCCTCCTCGTTCTTCCTCAACAAACACAACTAAGGATAAGTGGAGTGCAACTGATCTCTGTAATAAAATAAATTCAACTTTCAATAATAATGATGATAGAAGCTACGTTTTTTGACCAGAACTTACAGAATCATTCCATTTTAAGTAATGAGACGTTAATGTCAACTCGCCGCTGTCAAATTGCGTTTTGTTGTCTCCATCGTAAATCCGAACTCCGGTCTGTCTTGTGATAAATTCCTCGTCTTGAATAGGTTCCGTGTTAGCCCATTGAAATCGGTCCATGATGTTATATTCACTGATGATATTCTCATGGATTCCTCACGAGAAACCCGTGACATATTGACATATTGAGTAAGGGCGACATCTAGTAGCACTTTTTAAAATTATTATATACTTTTAAATTTAAAGTCAGAATCTGAATAGCCATGATACTAAGGAGCTTGGCTACACATTGTACAGCTTTATAAAATTATTTAAATTGTTATATGAACTTTTCTTTTTATTTATTGATTTTTTATTAAAAATATGGACCCGAATTTTTTAAAAACTCAAAAAGAAATATTGTTTAGCAAATCTTTAAATTCCATTCCCACAAGACCCTCACACATTATATTTTTTCACTTGCCATCAAATTTTGGATGCAACAAAACTATAACTCAACAATCTATTATCACATGCATTGCAAAAGTGAGAACAATTGTTTTACATAACATTCCATCTTCCAAATACGTAACAAGATGAAGATTTTTCTGATTGCGAAAAAACTTGGACAGAAAATAAGTTAAAAATGATCTATAAATTCCAAACTAAACATTAAAAACAATTTCAATATAGATTTTCGCCCAATGGCAAGCGGCTATATACCGCCATCACCTCACAGACCTTCCACAATGAACGAACTTCCAATTCCGAAAGGTTCATGGACCGAAGCAAACAATGCAAAGCAAAGAATTAATAACGCTGTTTTGCTCGGAACTTTTTCGTTTTGTGTATTTTCACTGATGATGGTATTCAAGTTATCAGTTACATTTTGTATATATCATTACTTTTTTTTTTTTTGTAGGGGAAGAAAACTCTCCCCCTCATGTTTTACACGGGGCCAGAATGGAAAGAAGACGGATACGTCGGTGGTTGGGAAGAGCCTGCTGGTGGAGAGGCGGCGGCGGAGGAACCGGAGGCAGCAGAAGAAGAAGAAGAAGAAGAATAAGTCATTACATTCGAATTTTTGTATTTATTATTTTTACTACTAAAATGATTTCCAAGTATTAAATAAACAAAAAAATTAAAAATTATTCAATTTTTTTTCTATGGAAACGTGAGGTTGAACCAATTCTTCTGATGTATAGGGATCTGGAATTGGTATTAAAGAAAAATTTGAAAAAAAAATTAATCTCTTGAATTTTCCATGAAATTTATTACCGCTGAAAACATCCTCGAATCCAATGGCTTCATCGTTTCCAATTAATGTTTCTAGCATAATATGAGAGCTGGATAAACACGGTAAACGTTGTACCTAAAATTAAAGCATTTACTGTAGGACCATATATTCATAATTTTTGATAAAATATAATTGAATTACGTGAAAAGCTGCTTTTCGCTCCATCATGAGTTTCAATGGTGCGTTGATACCTTGAGATTTTCGTAACATGTTAAAATCCAACATGAGTTGGTCAACTTTTGCCTAAAATTAACAGCACAACGGTTATGTTATACATGTGAATTAAAATAATTAATTGTATATTTCTATTATTGTACCTGTTTCAGTTTTTTTTCCAACGGGTGGACTTCGATCAAGTCTGAATGAATTGTTCCCAAGCCATGAAGCATTCGATCGACAACTCCAAAAGATCCAACCATTTGGCTTGGTTTCTTCTTACCATCTAATAGCGAACCATCGTTGAAAGCCTGTAAAAAATAACAAAATTTACAAAATAAATGCCAATGACAAGCAGAAATAACAACAAACCATGTCTCTGTCTTGTCACTTCTAATTCTCATATTCGTCGCTAGAGGACACAGAGGGAATGCTGGAAGCAGTATACTACGTCACAAATTCACCTGTTTCTAATTGGTTGTTGAGAAAATATGACGCATGACCAGACCATAACATCGATTTTGACTCGGATCTTGATCTTGTTTGAGTTGAGACGACGACTGGAGTTACATTAACTTGCGCCAAATTGAACATGGGTGTTGTCATGTAAGTATTTGTGTTCTAAATCCATCCATACTAGTTTTAAAACATTTTACTTTTAACAGTGTTCAATCGTATGCCGTTCCCGAAGGAAAGAACGGACCACAAACGGTGGAAAACTTGCAAAAGAGGATCGAGTCTTTAGGAGGGATAAAAGCCGGCAATTTTTGCATCGATTGTGAAACATATTATACTGTACAAAACATTAGTAAGTAACGCAGCAGAGCACAAACGTAATTAAATTAAAAACATTTTTAAAAAAATACAATTTCAGATCCTCAAAGAGCAGTAAATATTCTCCACAACAGTGAAAACCCGGCAACGACTTACGCCATACTAGACACGGGTACATGTCTAGTAGTCGACAACTTATTCGATCATCTCATGGGTAAACTCAATACGATTTACACACCTAAGAAAGGAACTCGAATCGAATCCAAAGGGCAGAGTTATGAATTGAAAGACTTTTTGGTTAAGATCGGAAGTGTTTCGATGGGTTCTAGTTTCAAAGGAATTTTAATCGAGGTAATTTTCGGTTTATGATTAAGAGTTAAGTTTGATACAGTAATAAGTTTTATATATTTCTTTAATAGATTGAATATCAACCCTGCGTAATTCCCTCTATATGTTTTGAGCTTATGAAAGAATTCATTCAAGGATTTCTTGGTACTTTTGGCCCCAATCCTCCACCGTGTTTGCAGAACAAAATGAATGATATGCACACACCGATCGATATTATGTTTCAGTATATGGAACACTTTAATAATCTAAGAAAAGTTACGGCTGTAATTAGATAAATTGCAAATTTTAGAAATTTATTTGTATAATATTTATGAATTTTTAAAAAAAATATACGAGTTATTTTAAATAATTGAGCAATTTTACTACCAATATCAAACATTTATTACTATTAAATAAATTCAATCTCTGTACAATGTAAATTTTACTTAGGGAAAAACCACAAATGGAAAAAAAAAACCCTAGAAAGCCCAGGCAAACTTGCCTAAAAAGCCCAATCTAATGGTCGGAGAAATCAAGACTGATGTTGCGTGCCACGGTGCCACTGTTCTAGGGGCCTAAAAGTGTGGGCATTCGGAAAGGTGCGCTTTTGGGTTGCCTGATCCGGACTAGCATACTCGCTTCAAGTGAAACACCACGCACCTAGGACTGAGGAGCAACACATACGAAATAAGGGATAAATCCCAACTAGTATACTGAGCAAAAAAGTCACAACTCTGATTTTCATAATCAGACAATCACCAGTTTCACCTTGCAAATGTCATCTGCATCGTTTACATAGAAAGTGATGAGGTAACTTGAGAAACGGTTCCTTTTCTTATAGATAAACATGGGACTATCTTAATTACCCATATGACCAGATTTATGAAATTAATCTATAAAATGATTAACAGATGGAAAAGAAATTAATAAAATATTTTACTATTAAAAACGTATCGTTGGAGGTTGGAGATGAGTCGAATAATCTGTTTTACGCGTATATCAAGAATGCTTATATCAACAACTTCGTAACAGACAACACTGTCCACAACCATAACCCCCTTTAGTAGAGGGTCGAAAGAGACAACCAACCAACGCGTCCACGTCCACGCCTAAACCTTGCCGTGCCCACTGGTGGGATAACCGGGAACTAATTTTAGCGGAAGCATTGGCACAGATTGATTGATTAATGATTACAGTAATCTGTGGTATTGGCATTCCCGAAAGTAATGTGAACTTAAAAAATAAATTCAATTTTAACTGATTTTGAATCCGAACCGAAAAGAATCGGTGAATCCGAGGGCGAATCACTGTAAAGAAACCAGAGATTTATTCACATTGAGTATCGTCCTGTCCGTAAAGAGTAAGCTTTTATTTTTAGCGACGAGAAAATGGCAGCCTCCGATAATGGTTTGTATAATCATTCATTCAAACGATGATATCTATTCTTTGACTGATCTGAAACCTATTTACATACTTTACAAGTTATATGGATTATATGGTGATACTAATTTGATAATTGTTGTCGTTTCTACAGCTTCGACTTGGCTCCAATTTTTCAAAAATGCTGGTCTTCCCGCTACTGTGGCTGCGAATTACGCAATTTTATTTTCTAATCATCGCATGCAGATAGATATGCTGGGTGACTTATCGAGGGATATTCTACAGGCAATGGGCATCACCGTAATGGGAGACATAATAGCAGTTTTAAAACACGCAAAGGATATCGATGCTCAGGTAATATCGAATTAATAGTGTGATCTCGAACAAAATCGATACGAAAACGAAATTTTGAAGTCAATTTCTTCACAGAACACTCGAGAAAAGACCCTAGGTTCAGACGTAACCCAGTCGTCTCTGATTTCACTGCAATCGTCAAACCAACCGACGAGTAAGTTTAATTTATTCGAGAATTTAACTGGTAATTTTACGATAACCTAGTTTTTTTTTCATTTAGCGCAACGCCGAGTCGTCTCGGAATCTCAGAGAGCATTGGTACCTCCATTGAAGGTCAAAACCACGAAATCTGTACCACACGTACAACAACAGACACGTAATGAGTTAAATCGTTTTCGCCACATTTCTCTTTTTTTTTAAATAAAAATATTTTTATTAGGTGGTGGTGGTAAGATAATTTCACTGAAACCAAAACAAGTCGAAGAGGTGCCCGTAAAAAAAGTTCGTCGTGTTTTACCTCAACACGAAGGACCGTATCAAGTGAAAATGCCATCCGGTTCGACGGAAAAAACGAGACGGATTTTGGCTCAGCAAGAACAGTCAATTCGTATGTCAAAAATTGGAGTTTTCATCATATTAGCTTGAATTAAATTTCCTATTTTTATTAACACAGCATCGAAATTCAAGAAATCGTCGGTTTTCGACCGTTTGGGTGATTCAAAAGTAACCAGCACTACCGAAACGGAGATGACGAGTACCATGTCTTCTAATTTTGGGAAAAATGTGTGAAAAAATTAATTATTTTATTCGATGTGTAAAACTAATACCAATTTTCTAATTTGCAGTCGTCATCCGTGTTTTCCAGACTCGGCCCTGATGTGTCGTCTACTTCAGACGAAAGGCAGTCGATTGTCGCGAATAAACATTTAGTAAATAAGAATCCACAGACTGTTCAACGGAAAGGTTTGATTAGTTTTTATCAGTATCATTATGGAAACTAGAACTAATAAATTTTTTAATTTTAGTTATTAAACTGTCTTCATCCAGCGATAAACAACCAATTAGCCAACGATTAGGAGCAATTCGCTTAGGTGGTAGTACATCCCAAATTACAAATTCGAGCATGGGAGTTGCACGCAGATTCATTCAGCAACAGTCGGGGAGCCAGGGAATTTTAGGTACAATTCAACGTAATTTCTATGTAATAAAAGCTGAATAATTATTTTTTCTTTATATTTCAGCAAATGAAGTATCTGCAAAAAGAAAAGTGCCAACTGCTCACAACCGATTGTCCATACATCGGGACAGTAGGGTTAAAATTATGAAAGCAAATGATCGGTCACGACTACAATTAGCAAACAAATTAAAGACTGTTGTAAATGTTAAAAACATCAAAGTCATGAGGAAAGAAATTGCCAAATCAAACGTGTTTAATCGACTTGGGTGATGGTTACATCAGGTCGACTGATGTAATAATAAAATTGTTCATAACCTCGGGTGAAGAGGCCCACTGAGTGCCAAGCGATTTAAATTACCAAATCTTTATGCTCGGCTTTGATATATATGTAGTGCAGCATAATTATTCTTCCTTTTTCTTTTTTCTTTCTTATTTTTTGATTTATTTGCTCTTAATTGTAATCATTAATAATCGGTAATAATTTCATTTTAATATAAATCTTTCCTTTGCTAAGATAATTCGGTTTCAGATGAATTTGAAACATTACTGCCTTGTACATGTTATGAGGAATAAAGTTTCAGTAATATTGTTAGGTGAATTATATAAATTGTATATTAAATTATTTAAATTACAAACCAGCCATTCATGATATCGATTGTTAAGCATTTCGTCTTTGTTGGTTTTAAATTTTTACGAAGTAGATAAATTGAACGCCATGTCTGTTAAGCATTTTATTTAAAATTTAATCGTTTACATGAACTGTAGTTTCCAAATTATCAAGTTATTAGAATTATCAAAAATTTACGTTATCTGTGTCAATTGAATTTAGTTTACTATGATGACTACTGTCGTTGCAATCAATCTAATGCTACATGATTTTTATTTAATAGTTGACTAATTATGAAAGGAAAAATGTCTTACGAAAATTGTAATTATGGTAAATTCAACAAAATGTTATTTAGCTTCAATAAATTTTCATTTTTATTTTAGCAATTTCTCCATGGTCTCAATCCGAAATTAAGAGAAAAACAAATGCGCATTGTGTCTGGTGTTTGCTTTGGGGATATGTGATAATTATTTTCTTGTATTCTTTGCTTTATTCCATAATACGTGAGTATCGTTAATTTTAATTTCTTTTTTATTTTTAAATTTTCATTTGTATCGGCTTTGCAACTCAGATACATTATTTCCTGGAGCTTCAATCAGCGTTTATATCTATTTGGCGATTTTTCTTTTGGCCCTTTTTTGTTGTAAACGGTAAAAAGAGAAATTGGATATCTATACAAGGTACTTCAAAATGAAAATACATTTACCGAAATACGCACTGGTAATCCAAATGCCTGAATTTTATGAGTTTTCTAGTTGTAAAAATAGACTAAATAAAAAGTGACTAAAATTTAAATCAATGAATGCTAAATTCCACTTGACGCATCAATCAGTAGCTGCGTTCATTCCAAACGCATTTTAGAATCGGTTTAAACTGATAATAGATATTTAAATTGGAATGCAAAGGGGTGTGTAGGGAGTTATATTCAGTCGTTCTTCTAATTCCCTTATTTTCATGATGATTGCGTCCGAAACTTCAGGGTTATGACACAATTTTTGGACAAACGGATTCTAGAGAATCAGTTTCTACAATCGAGGAAAATCGGGATTTATAAAAACTGATTTTCGAGGATCAGTTTATCCAAAAATTGTATCAGCAATTACCAATATTCAAACTGCTGTAAAATAATAATTATTTACAAACTAAGACCGGTAAAATGATTATACAATTTTTATTTTTTGACTGTAAAATAATTTCAATTTTTTTTTTCTCTTAGATTTATTTTTTTTGCTTTTAGTATCAGAGTAAAACGTTACGGTACGAATGTAAAGATAATTTCAATTTTTTTTTATCTGTTACCGTTTAGAAGTTGTGAGTGTTTGAATGTATCACAAAATACAAACTAATCTGTTGTTGCCATATCACTTCCGGTTTGGCCTTTTTTCAATTAGGCGCACTGCATTTTCGGGCAAATCATCAAATTCTTCCATTTAAAGATATAATTTTACTTTTTCAATAGCTGAAATGAAATCTACACCCCAATTTTAACCAAATATAAAAATTTTAACAGTTTTTCATTTTTTATTGTGCAACTCTTTGTAGTCACTTTAAATGCATAAAAGAAAGGCTTTTGGATTTCTAATGTATAAAAGAGACATTTAACCAACTGTAGAGTAGACATCTAACCAACTT
>JAQFZO010000210.1:0-32151 GCA_034695885.1 Geophilus flavus
AACATTGCAAAAATCTGAAATTTAATTTTTTACTTGTGTAAAATCAAATTTTAGATTTTTACACAAGTTATACAGGAAAAAAAAAAAATCAGAAACTCGATTTTTACACACGAAAGAAATCTAAAATTTTATTTTTATGCAAGAAAAAAATCAAAAAGTCTGTTTAATTTGATTTTGAGAAAAAAAATCAAAAAATTTGTTTAATTATAGTTTCTCACGAAAAATATCAAATTTTCGATTTTATCTCGTGTAAAATGTAGTAAAAAATCTAAAATTTTATTTTTGTCCATAAAAATCTAAAATTTGATTTTTTTCCATGTTGACACAAAGTTCTATGTATGGTAACTTGCTGTGGTAACACGATTTCATCAATATTCCGTTTCGGTTTTATTCCGATTCGGCGTTATTCTGTTTCAGCGCTATTCCATTTAGGTGTTATTCCTAAGCAGTTATTCCGAAATTATTACTTATTACCATCTAGAAATTAATTTTCTTCTTCTTCTTTACAGCGCTAAATGCCGCACACTAACAGACCAAAGAACCGGGAGGACTGGGAGGACTGGGAGGACTGGGAGGACTGGAAGTACTGGAAGTACTGGAAGGACTTCTGGCCTGTAAGTAGCTCAACCAATAAGGCTGAAATGCCAATCAACTGAATTTATATGAATTTATTTGGATTTTAAATTTTAATGGATTTACTAAATTTATATGTTTTTTCTGTTTTGGGTACCCTTGTGTACAGTCGGCCCAGCATTTTTTTTGGAGGGGGGCTTACTTAAGACCCATACATTCAATTTAGAAATTGGGCAGATAACATCATGTAATGTCAATAAATTTTGTTGTTTACCCCACAAAAATAATCGGTCGGATGACACAATAACAGAAATTAAACAAATATTTACAGAACTCGTGTCGTAAAGCCCCCTGTGGAAGCACATAGAATTCAAAAATGTTTTCTAGTAGGTTCTCTTAGGAAAACATTTTTTTCTTAACTTTTAGATACGTACAATGCCTACCATAACTTTGACCGGGGATCAAATTTTCCCTACCAACCTCGGCTAAAGATGTTTTACATCAAAAAACTTTCAATGCAAGAAAAAAATACAGCTCCACTTAAAATTTTATGGCGATAGCTTACCTGCAACACGCAGAAATCAACCAAAGTGTCAAATTTGGGTGTAACAAAACTTTAGTCCAGTGAAGAAAAACAGACACTTGGAAACTCAATTCCTGCAGAGATTTGTTTCAGAACATCAATTGATTACTTTACCAAAGTTTTATTGAGCCAAAATTTGATTCTTTGTTCATTTCTGTGTGTTGCAGGCAAGCTATTGCCATACAATTTTAGGTATGGAGCTGTTTTTTACCTTCCTCTATCTTGTACAGAAGGTATTTTTCACTTAAATCTCATACATTTCTGAAATATAAAATTTGACCTCCATTCAAAGTTATGGCATGCACTGTGTAAAAATTAAGAATTAAATTTTATTTCATATAAATACATACATGTGTTTTTATTTAATCTGCTTCCATAGGAGGACCTACCGATAATAATTTTGTAAATATTTATTTATTTATTTTCTGTCCGGTTTATTTTGGAAGGTAAAATCAGAATGACATTAAATAAAATTTTTTTTCCATGTTCTGATATGAAATAAAATAAAATAGATTTCTTAACTTACATCTAGTAAACAAGGCTTGATCAAGCCTCATGAGGATTTCATATATTTCAACAATTTTCAGATATCTCTAACAAAAAAAGTTAAGCCCAAAGCAATGATTTTGGCTGGTGTCTGATTTCTTTTGTGACATAGAGCTGTTTATGTGGTCTATACAAGAATAACTTCAATTACCTTAACCAAAGAGATAAACCCTATGCATGTCCTATGTTAGCAAAATACATCTAAAGAAATTTTTTCATTTTTTTAGCCTACTACTACCAGTCAGAGAGCAAAACGACCAAGGACGTTGATAGAAGTACCGTTGGTAAATATTTTATAACTCGGGGCATCATACCAAAGTGATGGTCTCTTTCTGTCTGTCCTGTCTGTGTATCTGAGTCTGCGCTATATTTTTATTTTTATTCTAACAATACTCAAATCGAAGGAAAATAGGTTTCACACCCAAATTTCAAGGAAAATAATTTTAAAACTTCATGAACTGTGAGAAAAACAAGGTGGAAAAGTTTTAGTTTTTATTAGGAAATGGAAATAAAGTTCAAGGGCTAGTTGATTTTTTGTCATTTAAAATAAGTTAAAGGTATGATTACACAGATTTTGCACCGAAATTGCTGAAAAGTTGCAAAAGAAGATGAAACAAAATGTTTCTAACGAAATGGAGACCATTGCCAAACGAATAACTGTGCATGCAATTTGCTGAGAAAATCGTGACATCGGCAGTTATGTACAAGTATTGATAAGAAACCAATTCGAGTCACAGGCAGAAAATTTGGTTGGATTGTTCGACTAGTCCAAATTTGTACAAGTTGAATAATCCAAAAATCAGCACTTTACAGAGTAAATTATTGAAATGACTACAAGAAAATAAATATAGAAAAATTATAAAGAAACACGGTAGAACTGTGGGAATATCATGCTAAACGCAAAACGTTACTCGATTTTCTTTCAACACAAACAAACTACTTGGAGGAAAACTATAATTTTGATAACTAATATTTCGTTTCCTGCATGAGCCATGTGTCTAATATTAAAAAAAATACTACTAGTGGTGGTAGAAGTAGTAAAGTACAATAAGGTTTTACTTGTAGGTCCCCAGCGGCAAAAAAATACTAGGCCCATTCAAAAACTGCAGCACGAATTGCGCCCTGACTCGTACGAGATTGTCCATTTATTTTGGTAGAGAATCTCGTGTTAAAATTTGTCAACTTTTATCAGTCAAGTCAAATTTGGTGCACTCTTAAAAATCTCAGGTGTGTTTGAGGTATAAATAGTTTGTCCCCGTTTGGCTACCGTTATTCGGTGTAAACCTACACCTGGTGCAAAGCTTAGATGTGCAATCCTAGTTTAAGAAAATTATCCCTTGTAGTGAGCAGCATCTTTGACCAAAATATCTCAATTATACCACGCCATTTACAGACCACATTAGCACAAGTCGAGTCATTTTCTCGATCTATCTCATTGATCTGCCATTTTATTTTAGTTATTTACACACAAAATCGCCTTAACAGTTGTAGAGAATTTGTGAATCCACATATAGTGACTGACAACACGACACCTCACCAACACTAACTACAGTACAACGCGACAAATTCTCTCATGCACACCCTCACCAAAACTCACATCTCACACACAAAAACTCACATAGCACAACACCCTTAATACCATAATTTATTCATTTACTTTTCTAGTTCATTGCAGAAAAAAAATTATTGAGATCTTGTTGAGGTTTGTGTTTTTGTGGGGCTGTGTGGGTGGGTTGGATGTGTTCTGTGTTGCTGGTAATGGGTTTGTGGTGCGTGTTGTGTAGTGCTTAATGTGTATGTGTAGGTCGTAAGGCAGTGCATAATTGTAGAAACTAAAAGGTGGTCATAGGCTGTATGCTGACAGCCATGGGTTGATCAGTTGATATTCTAATCGTTTTTTTTTTGGTTTTTTATTCTCACACTTAATTTTTATTGTTTTTTATGTTTTAAACGCATTAACTATTAAGCCAAGAAAAATCTAGTTGTCTAATATATTAAAATCAATGAATATCCACTGATGGATCCACAACACAACTGATCACACATGATCAACGACCGACAGCCCACAGCTTACGAACTTCTTATTCGTATAGAATTTACAATTATGCACCACCTTATGACCAGTCTTTAGTCAGTCCCCTGACACCAAAAGAAAATATACTGATAGCAAGACATCCATTCTTGCTGATAGGTAATTCCCATTGGGGATAAATTATTCGACCCCCAAATTCCCTGCCTTTCTCTCCAAAAAAACCCTGAATTTTCCCATACCTGCTTCATCCCATAAAATAACTTGTTTTTACCCCCAATTTACACCCCCCAAAAAAACCTAGATTTTACCCTACTTTTAGACCCCCAATTTTTAAATTGTTTCAGCACCATTCTTCAAATACTTTTTGACAATTTCCAAGTGGTTTTCAGCCAATTCTGAACGATTATTAGAGGATTACCAATTGATTTCTAGTCTTCCAAACAATTTTTAAATGATTTCTGATGATTTGCAAGTGATTTTCTGTTATGTCCAAACTATTTTCAAATGATTTCAAACAATTTTTGAGTGATTTTTCATTCTCCTATGTAGACCTATGTAAAAATAGTTCGGAAAAGGCTGGAAATCAATTGGTATTCGTCTAAAAATCATTCAAAAATGGCTGAAAACCACTTGAAATTTTCAAAAAGTAGTTTGAAAAATGTGGGAAAAAGTAGTGGCTTTGGGGTAAAAACCAGTTAAAAATTGGGGATATAAAAATGGTAAAATTTAGGTTTTTTTGGGGGAAAAGCAAGGAATTTGGGGATCGAATAAATTGCGTCCATTTCCATTTTGCATTTATACAATCTCCTGATTTACTGTTGCGAATTTATATGGATTTTTAATAGAATTTTTTATAAATCAACATTACACTCATCAAGAGTGACATACAGTTCTAACTCAAATATGAACTGCTTTGATTTTTTGTGTTCTGGTTTACGTTCCGGTTCTGTCTGTCTGTGTGTGTATCTGTCTGTGCTGTACATTTCCATTAACATTGAAATTATTTCCATGGAGTTTCCATAGGTATTTGCTTGATATCCAGAACAGATAGATGAAAGCAATAGAAATGAAAAAAGTGATTAGATGCATTCAAAGATCTTGTTTTTGTTGATTAATTCCCTACTTTTCTGTTTTTTAACAACAGTTTGTGACAAAAATAGCCAAAAACACCGTCTATAGACCAAATATTTTTGTTTATTTGTTTTTTATTGTCAGTTGCTAATTTGGCCACTAGTAAAGCAGCAAAACAAACACTAAAAACAAAAACGACCAATCCGCAATTGATTTTGTCGTATTTAAATTTGTTTTCCATGAATTCTGAGGCAAAAAATGGCAGAACTTCGAACGAGACGAGAATCTAGAGAATCTAGTGACTGTATTCGTACTGGGTCTCTTTGATGCCATTCCATCAACTTTGGTCTTGTTGATCACATTGGGATTTTTCTAAAGAAATAGCATTGTTGGATTGTTGTTATTTTTTCGAAACTAGCATTGTTGGATCATAAAAATTTGTTTATATTACCACTAGTGCCCTGAACCAATCGTTCCGCAACAGCCAGCCTCTCAAAGAGATCTGCCAACCTATTATGAACAACGCCTACAGGTAAAGATAATAAATAATAAACTATCAAGTAAAACCATTTTTAGGCTAACCTTTGGAATCTCTACAACTTACTTAAGCACTATTATTAATGGTTTAAAGAATAGAAAATGTTTGACCTTCAAATCAAGATCAGAGATCATATTTGAGTGATTCATTGCCAATGAAAAAAGATGCTTTTCCATCTTGTTTGTCATTTTTAAAAAATTCATAAATTCCATTATTGTAGGTACAAATGGAACATGCCATGGGAGCAGTGGCAAATAATTTGCTTAAAAACATCCCGGCAATTGAAGAACAAACATGGAATACGAGAAGAGAGGTAACATTAGAATTTTGATTTTAGTGCCATTATCAATTTAAGAAGTGAAGTGATTAGTTATTTTTTAACAACAGGTATGGAGAGTAAGGTCTGAAAATTCAGCCTTGCGTGACGACTCGTGGAGGCTAGAGGATCTTGTATGACATTTTAATAAAATAAACTAAAAATAAAAAGCTTTATTAAGATCTCAATTTCTATTCTAGGAAGAAGAGTCCGATATATCAACGGATTTTTACATGTCTTGTGTTCTAGGGATACTAGTGTAAAACCGTTGGCCAACATTGGAAAATTCAAATTCGTCTATAACAACTAACTGTACTTGAAAAATAAATACAATCCAACCCGAACTAAAATACCAAAAAACCTCCTTTGAATCCTAAATTACACACTTTAATATAAAGCCTCAGAAAAATGAACCAAAAACTAAATACCAACAAACCAACCACAAAAATTAAGAAAATCATTTAATCCCTCCAGCAGTCACTCAGCCAACATATTACAACCCAAAAAATCTACCCTCTGCCCAAGCTGCAACTGAGTAGTTCGACTTTATGCCACTGGAAAAATTTATAGCCATGAATCTAATAATAAATAACTCGACTCAATAGGAAATGTCTAAAACAGAAACGACAATTTTTTTTTTAATTTTAATTTTAATTTTTTAATAATTTATATAATTTATATAATTATAAGAATTTTACCCAACTTTGTCAATTTCTAAGAAGTATTTTGGGTAGGGGGAAATATGCACAGATTGCACACCTGGATCTGGCAAAAATTATTTTTATATTGATGTCACCAACACAAAATGATTCGAATCTTGTTCGGTTAATTCTGACTTTCATTCAAAACAGCCAGTTAAGTTGAAGTTATTCAGAGTTACGGTAATTAGCGATTATATTCGTGGCTACAAAATTTTTGCAGTGTTTTTATTTCTAACTCGAGTCGACTAAAATATATCAGTGTTAACTCTAATCAAATCACACTAAATAAGTAAATGACCCCGACTTTCAAAAACACTACTACCAACTTAGTAGTAAAAATAAAAATTTGACATAAAGCAAATATGTAATGGCCTTATGTCGATAAAGAAAACACGTACTCACTGTTAGTAGATTTACTTGGTCTTTCACCGAAGAATCACTAAAAAGACCCGAGTCGAATTCAGTCTGTTGGTGTAGGTTCTCGTTCGTCAGTCATTTGGCACTGATCACCGAATTTTCACTAAGGTTGTTCGCACTCAGTTTTAATCATTCGTCGCAACCAGGTCGCAAACATGAGATTCCGTAATCAGTTACGAGTTTTCCCACTTTTTTTTCCATCCATTTAAATAACCAATAATAATCAAGGCATTCTGAAAAATTAAAAAAAAAATAAAATAAAATTAGACGTACGGTATTTCAAACAAAAAAATAACTAAAACTAAAACTATCGATAATAACCGAAATTAATCAATTATCTTTTAAAGGAAAGACGAGTGTCGTGTGGTGACAGAAAAAAGTATGTTTGAAATATGTACTCTTAACAGACATTCGATGTAAAGCGTGAGTGCGATGCCAAAACGCAAAACAGATAATTCTGTAAAGCGAGTTAAAGGCGTTCCAGGATCTTGTATACACATTGTGGGACCACTAAATGTAAATCCTGGTTTCCAGGATGTAGTTGTCATTGACTATGCATACTACAAGTAGATCCTGGATTCCAGGATATAGTGTATACCGTAAATCCTTTAATTGTACATGGGTCTCAAATAGACCGCGGAGGTAAATTCGATTTTGATAATTAGTGCGTAGGTCTCTATTATCACGTGGGGCGTTATAATACAGACCTTGTTATGAGAGAGAACTTGTGAGTAAATCGGGACTATTCCTAAACTGCAACTCGGCATGGAACATGGCAAATTCGAAATCATATTTAATCTGCAAGTTATTGAATTTTCCAGGGAAAAATCTGGAGAAGCTGCAGTTAAAAAATTTTCGAATCAACGATTTGGGGATGCAAACAACGACGTTTAAAACACGAATCTGGCGTAAAAATCATAATGGACATTGAGAAAAATGAATCTGACTCCCTAAGCAGGAGCCAAAGTTGTGAGTTCAGAATAAGAAAATGACTGGACGGAATTTAATTTTTTGTTGTGATTGATTAATACGCGAATCTTCAGTATTACGCGGGTCTCTAATAAAGCACGGGGAGAACTTAATTCTACAATTCAGCGTCATCAGAGAGCCCGACTCCTAATGCCACGATTATCTACTAATCCTGCAAATGCTATTTCCTGCGCATGCGTCCTTTGTGATTCCCCATCACTGAGCTTTTCCACAGAAGCTGTTGAAGACAGATGGGAAATTGAGAAAACTGTTCGCAAAAAAGTTTTGATTTTCTGTGGATTTCTATTTAATTTCTATGGAGTTCTGTGGATTTGTATGAAATAAATGTTAATTTAGGGATGTTAGGCTTTTTTAAATTTTTTCTTTGAGTTTTTGTTTTGGAATGTTTAGGGCATGAACTTTGCATCATGGAGTGAGTATATCAAACGTGTGGCCATTTGTTTGGGACTTTGGACCTTCCTTCCCCACAAACCACTCCACATTCTATCGGGGTCACTGGTTGAGTCAGCTACAAAAACCGAAAGTAAGTTGACCAATTACAAATGAGCTGAGGACAAACAAATAGATTGTCTGACTACATGGATAAAAACAATATAAACAGCTGGGATGAAGACATGATAAATGTCTTTGAGACAGCATTATTAATGATGCTTTGTAAGTCAAATGTTTTAGTTAGTTGGCAATGACAATAGTGCAAAGTTAAAAAGTTACCTTTTTTGAAATCACATTTAAGTTTTTGGCTTAAGTTTTTTAAAGATTCAATATATTCTTGCTATGTACACACAGGCATCACTTATGAAGAAAGTTATGATTGATTGCTTACTGTATGTCTAGCAAAATTGCAATTTACACAATAAAAGGCAAAGGAGGCATATCTGAGATTTGCAAAGTCATGTCTCGTCAAACTTGAACAATCATTCTTTATAACCCGCCCATTTTGAAAAACATTAGTGTTCACACTAATAGTGCACTGCAAGAAAAATGAAATTTACAAAAATGCAAGTACTTATACCATTTTTCTACAATTAAAAAAATGGCAGAAACTCTACAACTTAAAGTTATAGTTTAAAAAAATGGCAGACCTTCTACAGTTCAACTTTAAGTTATAGAATTCTATAATTTTAAGTTTAGGTCTGCCATTTTTTTAAAGATGTAGAAAAAGTGTTTTTAGTGTAAACACTAATTTTTCTCAAAGTGGGCAAGTTGTGTAGAAAGGTTGTTGAAATATGACAAGATATGATGTCACAAATCTCAAATATGCCTCTTTTGCCTTGATTTTTCATTGCCTAAGTTACAATTTGTATAAAGGATTGTATAAAAGACACTTCTGGTTGGGTTGGAAACTTGATATTCTAAGAGGACTGAGATGAGTTGACCAGGTGAGGGTTCTTAAAATTTCATGTGCTCATCACGACCAGAAATTACTTTTCTGACTGTCCTGAATTGCGGTGTAGGATGAGAAAGTAAAATTGTTTTTTTATTCCAGTTGGGTTAGAAACGTGGAATTTTAAGGGCATCTAGCAAACACTGAAAAGCAAAATCTTCCACCCCAATTGGCTTCAATAACCACTTCTGGTTGGATTATGATCCTGAAATTTTGAGGGACCCAACCCACATGCCCTAACCACCTGCCCTTAAAATTCCAAGCGGCCAACCAAACCGGAAGTGCCTCCACTAGCAGCTCCGAATTCCATTGCAGTGCAGGAAAGCAAACTTTTTAATTCCAATAGGCTTCAATAAGCACTTCCGATTGAGTTAGAAACGTGAAATTTTTGGGAAACCGACTCCCATGCCCTAACCAAGTGCCCTTATAATTTCAAGCTTCCAACCCTACCGGAAGTGCTTTTTGTAGCCCTTCCAAATTCGCTTATCATGCTTCAAAAGCCACTTTCGTTTGCGTTAGAAACATAAAATTTTGATAGAACCAACCCACATGCCCTAACCACGTGCTCTTAAAATTCCAACCCTCCAACCCAACCGGAAGTGCCCACACGAGCAGCTCCGAATTGCAGAGGAGTACGGGAGAGAAAGCCATAAAAAAACGCAATCATCATAAAACCATGAAACAGACAAGAAAAGCACTTTTCATACAAATCCAACAAATGGGGGGGTCGCAGTTACAAACCCCAAAGACCATTAGGACACATCACCCTTTTCTTTCCCTGTCAAATCACATCACTATTCACCGACCATTCATCATCACTCCCAAGCGAGAGCGTCTCAAACTCAACTCAACTACCCCCCCCCCTCAAAGAAAAAAACCTTCACTTTTCCACCGAGATGGACAGTGGTCATTTTTCCTTTTCATCAAAAAACCAGTTGTTGCAAAGCGATGATTGAACGCGAAACTAATTTCTCAATTTCACACACATGTCGGGGTTAAAGGAGAGAAGAAACGAGTCAAAAGATCAGTATAAGGAAGCGACTCGAGCAAAATTTATTCCCGGTGCATCGGATTTGGAGGTCAAAGAAAAGATCAAAGTTCGGGACCGTGTGTTGCTTGTTTGTGTGCTGATAATTTGTCTTATTATAATCGACTTTCCCGTTGAATTATTCAATTGGAAATGAAACTTTTATCTCATTAAACAAGCCACAACTTTAATTTTTAATATTTTTTAAATTCTAAAATATTCTTCTGTATATCTAAATCTAAAAACTCAAATTTTTTTTAAAAAAAACTTTAAGAGGGAAAAAATGTCATAAAAACACATTTCCATTTCGTATGATTAATATCGCAAACCCGTAAAAAAATTATAATAAAAATTTTTTTTTTCATTTCACAAGACTGAAAAAATTAATCTTCATTTTTCCTCTCCCACCTTTCTCTCTTCTCTGCTTATTCTACAAGCATCGAATTGAAAAACTGCTGCAACACACTCATTTTTAAAGGGAGTGTTTTAACTCAGGTATACAGAGTCGTCGTCGTGTATGCCAGCCGGGAAGTTAGATCTGTAATTTAAAGCGGCAATGTCGGTGAAATTCTCGTTTTCAACAGAAGAAATTCGTTTATTCGAGGTTTAAGGGGATGAAATCGAGCGTGTTTACTAATTAACTGGAATCTGAGTAATTCAGACTAAAAATTGTGAAATAAACAGTTTTTATTTATTTATTTCTATTTTTTTAATCGGTTTACTGTTTCCCTTGTGGCGAAATAAGTAATTGATAATTAAAAATAAATAAAAATAAAACTATTCGGTCAATAGAGGGTGTTTTTGGTAATAAAATGTTTTAAAAACCAGAAAAACGATAAATAAACAACAAAAACAAAAACTTTGAACGAACTCCTACTGAGTTTTCAAACAATTTTTATTATTTTTATATCCCAAGATACGTCACGTCTGGTATTCTTAGCCGCTTTTAACCTTAAATTTTATCTCTCCTTTCCTTTTTAGCATTTAAATACAGATTATAGCGAATCTCAACAGTACAGTAGTAAACATTTCCTCAATTAATAATATAAAGACATAAACCCGGAATCCGCAGTTTTATTTATCGCATAAAAATCCGTTTTGCCCACTAATCGTTTTAATCGAGATGTAAAACTCAATTCCCATATCGAATTTCCATCTCCAGAGCCAACTTACATATCCACCCAGTGATAACTTGATGAATTACTTACACCTATTAATTTAACCCTAATTAGCAAATCTCATTTGGGAGTCGAATTAAGTCGAAACCCTAACTTTATCTATTAATTCTCAAAACCATAAAAAATTTAAAGAAAAATAAAAGAAATAAAAAAAATAAAATATTCACGAGTCCACCTCTCGGTAATCGATTGCAACCACGACCATCTCGTTAAAAATGTCCAACTGACCACCTGCCCCCTTTCCCTCTTCCTGATTAAGTGGAGGGGTTGGGAACCGGCGGGTCAGCGAAGGGTCATCTAGAAACGAGTGTGCGTAGAAAACTGACCAATAAAAAAAGAGCGCGTTCCATCAGAATTGATGAAGGACGAGTGTCCACTTTGGACGGGTGCAGGTGGGCGCGTCCCGCTCGCTAAACCCACGGGCAATGAAAATTTCATGGTGGCGAAGAATTGTACGCATCAGTAAGAGACGAGGCGTCGTCTCTCTCTCCTCTCTCTCTCCCTTCGCTTTCCGGGCGCGTCTCTCTCTTTCCCCCTCCCTTCCCCCCGCCCTCCACACTTGATTCCAACGTCCACGTCGGTCGTTCGGACGCGGGAGTGTAGAGGAGAGTAGAGGAGAGCAAGTGGAATTATTTTTACCTTTCCTCATCCGCCGAGAGGATTTATGAGGGTCGTTTCGAGTGGAATCGAGTTGACGCAATGAAAATACATTCGCTCATCATGACATTTCAATCGTATTCGACTGCAAGTTGGGAGTTTTAAGGGGGTTTATGGGTTTTTGACTCTCTCGTTCGCTGGGAATTCCAATTGGTTGTGTTTGGTTTGATTGAGGGATTTTGGTGGAGTTATCATACAAAGAGGGGAGAGTTTATTTGGATCGTTGGAGACGAATTTCGATGATTCTATTTTTATTTGTTGGGTTTTTGTCGTTCGGACGATGTGATTTCATCGATATTGTTGTGCCGAGTGACAGAAACGTGATGGATTGGTGTAGAGAGAAGATGTGGCAATGAAATCTAGTTTGAGTTTAGTGTTTGGTTTGTTAAATAGTATTTTGTTTGTAAAGTTTGAGTCCAGTTCTTGAGCAACTGTCCATCAACAACATTACTAGTTACATTTCCAAACTCCAGTTTGAGCTGTTATAATCGTTTTGTTTCGGTTAAGAATTGCAATCTCAAACATAAAACACATTTTATTAAATTGAATTATGGAATAGAAACTAGCTTTAAATTATAAAACGAGTTACTGTTGTAAGTTATAAACGCAATTTTTCTCGTATCACGTTTTCCACTGTGCCGCACTCGATTGCCATCGACCGATAACATAAATAACGATAAATAACATCGATTAGACCATTGAATCCAATGGCGTATTACTCTCTAAGTATCTATCGCTTGATTACTTCAAACAATTCTTACCTCAACGTTCTCACGGTCGATGTTCGCCGCTCTCGAAAAATGGATCGGAGAAAAAATGGCGTCGCGCAGCACAGCTGGGAATTGCAGGAAAAACAACAACGTGAAACGACAACTAAAAAGGTGCGACGGACAGTTAAGACGAAATAATGGCGTCGCTCACAGTCTCATCCGGGCATTGCAGAAGAAAATCAAAAATGTGAAACGGAAAAGAAAAACGAAAAACTTAAAAAAGTGTTTCACCGATGAAACGAAATTCCCGTCTATTGACCACATTAGCCCTCAAAACTCATTTTTGGCATCTATCTTTCAATCCCGCGATCCGAATTACTTCACACCGAGACTGACCAAATGAAAAATACTTCTTTTGTCAATAAAAAATTAAAAAACACGATCAACCATCATCGAAGCATCAAATTGTGCCAATTTTATTACGATTCCTTATACTCGAAAACAGAGATAAAAAAAAACTGTCGTCTTAGCAAATAAACACAAAAAGAAATTTGCACTATATTCATCGTCGGGATAAAGTTAACCGGAGTTGATCGATAGGAATTGAGTAGAGGTGAAATCAAGAGCCGAGCAATCAATAGTCGAATGCGCCTTTCCCAATCGTGCGTTAAGCCGAAAAGACGTTCGCTTCGGATCGAAAAAAAAAGATCGGAAATTGTCTAAGTTTATTGTTGTCCTCATTGATTCGAGTGCAGCATCAAACACGCGTCTAGTAAGTTAGACGGTTCCAGCAATCCGCACGCAACTTCGTGCAATCCCAAAATTAATCAGTTAAACTGATTCTCGCCAATCACGCAAACGCGAATCTTCCGTCGCTGCCTCACAACCCCCCCCCCCACCTCACCCCATCCAAAAAAAAAAATTCTTATGTATTTCCATCACCATAACGATAAAATTCGAATTTTTTCTTTTTATTCCTTTTTAAGTATTCCTCATTGAAAACACGAGAAATGCAATCAAACATTACGTACCGGGGTAACCGTGAGTCGAAATCTCCCTCAATAAATCTCGGAGAAAGACATAAAATATGAAATGAAAATATTGGTGGAAAAGAAACGACAAATCCGGGATTAAATAAAAAAGGTCAATCAAATCGGTCTCCAGAGTCGTGGAAATAGTAAAATAAAAAACAAAAAATGGTAATAACACGAAATAGGGGGTGAGTGGGTGAATGTGGGTGTGTGGGGAGGTGTTGGGAGGGAAGGGAGGGGGTTAAAAGGGAGTGTGTGAGTGTGGAAGGCCGCAGATCCGCCACAACGCCCTCCCTCGCTGTTTATGGCACGAGATGCAGGTGCAGCGGACGCACTCGCATAAATCTACCTGAACTAGAACCTCGAGCAACGTGACACGTTTCGTTCACGGCTCCCGGGAGGGAACGAAACAAGGCGGGGGATGGGGAAAAGGGATCAGAGATGAAGAATGTCGAGGAAAAAGGGTTAAATGTAAGCAACAAGGTGGAGTTTTTGGAAAGAAAACTCGAGAAAGAAGATCCTCGAGGTATAAAGTGACTCCAGTTATGGAAAAGTTTTTATAGTTTCTCAGCAGAGTGAGCTAAATTAATTTTTTTAAATGTAAAATTGACGCCAAAACGTGGTGTAAGTGTTACAGGGAAGCCTTGAAGAGGATAATTTTTAACTTGTGTGCAGTTATGATTTTTTTTCTCAAACAATTTTTACTTTTTTAAAAAACTAAAACTACCACGTGAAAGAGCACATATTAATGTATTGTCATGAATTTTAAAGACATCGTAACAATAATCGGTTAAACTATAGAAATTTTCAAATGAAAGTCACTCTGGTGACAAACTTTGTGAATACTTGTACAATTTTGTGGTAAATTTCATTCAGGTGGCTCTTTCTGACAGTAAATCACGAATGATACTTTGCCGTTCGATTATGGAGTAATGTGGCAAACAAGTGAGTGTCTATTATTGTCAGTTTTGTCAGTTTTATGTGATTTCTAACGACGAGTGTGACAATAACGAGGTTTTTAGTGATGATTATATAATGATAGTACATTACGTATGCTGTTTGTGAAAATTTAAATTTGTAATTTATTAACTCGCTAATGTTTGTATAGCAAAACAATATGCGATGATGGTATACTTGCTTTGTTATTCAAACAAACAGTTATTGTCATAACTCATGAATGGGGCGGAGAATATATAATTAATTCAACAAGTTGTTTCATTATTTAGTTTGTTGATTGTTTACTATTAAAGATAGAAATCACTGAACTGATGGGAGAAATCGATTAATCGATCAAAATAGTGTTTGTTAGGTTGTTGATTGTTAAAGTATAGTCAAAACTTTGTTATAACAAAAATGCATTGTTAAAAAAAATTTCATTCTTGTGAAACTTTTAGACTTTCAAAGACTCCAAACAGTCCATTGAAAATGCCCTCTTACGGCCATTGTTTTAAACCAGACAGTGTAAATGGGACTGTCAGTAACTAACATAACATGACAACAAGTAAAAATGTTCTATTTAGTCTTGTTAAATCCAAACACGACATTTTTGCAAGAGCAAGGATTACCCCAACACCTTGATTACGTCATGAACCAGTGATGAATGCAATGAAAATCTTGACAGTGCAAATCTCACTTAACACCTCATTTCTTTTTTAAAGAGAGAAAATCCCTGATTTAATTTAAATTTTTTTCTACATTTTCAATTTTTAATTTCTCCATTACAAATTCCCAGATTTCGAGTCGACATACAGTAAACAAAATTTAATTCGACTCCGGCTCAATATTTGCTCCTGTTTTCATGTTTTTTTATATATAATGATTATCTGTCACACGAATGGCACACTTGTAGATTAGATAACATTTCTAGATATGACGATAAGAGCGTGTGTGTTAGAACCCCGGAGTCTCCATCACTAATCGATCCGAAAAACTAAACCGAACGACATGTTTTACTATTTATACTATACAGAGTTGTTTACTTTAAGACAAACTAGTCAGTTTTCTAGAAAACTGTTCACTATAATATCCAAAAACCAATATTAGTTCTTAAATCTTACATATGTTGATGTTAATTAATTAAATCAATCAGTACCATAATTTACAAAAAATAACTAGATTATAATTCCAAATAACTCATCTCCACATTTCTCCATTATAATCACATTAATAACACTAATCTTTCATAAGAATCAATTATAGAAGCAATAAAACATTCATGAAATAATGTCAAACCTAACACCAAGCAGACTAGCCCCTAGTGACATGCAACAATGCATTATTTTTCATTTCCGATTTACAAAATAAATAAATTCATTGTACCACACGTTTATTATTTTCGGAATCATTGTTTGAAAATACCTACATCATTAAAACAATGTTTTCTAGAGTGACTTTGGGCGCTCTACGACTTTCTGACCGGAACTTTTGTGAATGAAAAGTGCATTCTTGCATGACTGACATAAAATTTGTCATCCATACTTTAGTTAAGATCCCTTTAAACAAATGACTAGTTATTATTATTTTATTACTTTACCTCAACACTTCGCTGTTAATGCTTAAATAGATGAACCTGTATTTTACAAAACCTTAAAAGATGTTTAAACTGAACTTCTTAAACCACAGTACAGTAGTTTAATTTTTGAATGCAGCAGCAGCCAGTACGTAAAAGAGAAAAAAGTCGATATGCGAGTACATAAATTAAAAGAAGAAGCTCACATTGATCCGCCTCAGTCTCGACTTTATTTATCTTCGACACGGAAGCATAAAAAAATATTAAAAAAATAACAACCTCGTGCATTAATAAAAAAAAAAAAAAAAGAAGCAAAGCTTCAATCACGCACGCGACTTAACGCCACCGACAAGGAATTAAAATCAAACGACAAATTTGCACATCAAATTTGCAGTTCTTAAACGCTGCCAGGTGGTTGTGTAATGCAGGGAAGCTATACGGCGCGACTCCAATTCTAATCCCGCGCAGGTAATTCGATGGTAAGTCTGATTTTAATGTTTGATAACGACTTAATGATCTTAATACCATCGAGTGTAAACATGAGAAATTTTTTTTTAAATTTTTTTTTAGTATTTTGAGGTCGAAACAAGTGTAAAAGTTGTGTTTGCGTAGATAATATTTGAAAATTATACAGATTCGGATGTAAATTTCGTGTGGTGGTTTTGAAAATGGGTAAAGTTTTATCAGCTTGAGCCACACAGATGCGGTTTAGAGATTTTGTGCTTTGGATTCAGTTAGAAAATGAGAACAGAAACGACCCATGATGAAGCAAACAGATTTGTTTATTCGCTATGCTTGTTCGGCTTTAAAACGTCCAGTATAAACTGCATGCAAATGACTCATTTCCCCTCTCGCGACCCCCTCCCAACGAGTTGAATAATTGGTCACCTCACAAAAGCCATTACGCAATTAGTAGGGAAATTTTGAAATTGAAATTAAAATTTAAAAAAATTAAGAAAAGGCGAAAGTATGCGAAAGGCTTCACTTGAAACGTGAATTTCTCTCAATTGGTTTGAATTCATGGAGTGTGCGTAGAGACGCCAGCGTGAAACAAGGGACCCATCTGTATCGATTCGGCAAGAAAAAGGAAAACTAAAAGGAAGAATTCATCGCTCAAAAGCGTTGATTACTCGCGTTCGGGGTTGCAGGAGCCACTGGAACTCACAGGAACCACTGGAAACAGAAAACTGCGAAAAAAAAACTCTTTATCCCCCACTTGCCCTCGTTTCCCCTCCCAAATGACCGACTTGTGAGTTCTCCTCGAATCACGGGCTCGACCGATGACCGGCCAAACGGCTGCGGGGTCTCCCAGCACGCGCATCGAACGCACACAGCCTCCTTCCGTGAGAAAGGAAAAGCGCGACTTGCTTGCTTACCTGCAAAACAGACGACGAGAAGAAGGTAAACACGCGGCATGTTGAAGGGACGGGGCCGCGAAGATGAGGTGGGCGTCCGCCCCTGTCAGAAACACCCGACGTCGCACACGCAGAGTTGTTGTACTCCGGGTGAGAGTGTAAGAGAGAGGAGAGAGAGTGAGAGAGAAAGGGCAAAGTCAAAGCTCTCCGATCGGGTTACGGAGCTCGTGTTGAAGCGCCACACTCTCGTCCAACGACTGACTCGTTGCACAGCTTCGACTCTCCCGCACGTCAATCGATAGCACGTGAGCAGCGGCGCCTCTGTCGCTCGCACCAGGGGCCGCTGACACAAAGAGTTAGCGAAGTAGAACAACACCTGAGCTGAAACGTGTATTTCATTTTGTATTTTTTTCGTGTAAGCTAAAGGGAGATGATGAAGACGATGGATTTTTTTTTCTTTATGATTATTTTTTTTTTGGTGATGAATGTTTCGATGATGATATTAAAGGGAAGTTTTTGATGTTTTTTGGGGTGGGGTAGGTTTGAGAAATATTTTGGTCTGATCATCTGTATGGTGTCGAATCTGTGTGACTTAATTGGAGCGCATGACTCGTGGTTTGTGGCTCGTTAGTGAATGACCAAGACTCGTAGTAGTCGCAAGGGATGGGCGAAAACGAGGAAAAGATAAAAGATGTAGACAGTTTGGCTTTGCTCGTTAAAAGGGACTACGTCGAAGGGCGTGCTTTGTTGTGTGGACTGATGGACAAACTCGCACTAACTTCCTCTTTCGACACTCGATGTTTGTTTGGTGAATTCAGTGTTTTTTTTTTAGAATTAAATATTAATTATTAAATAAGGAACGGCTCGATACCGTAAAATTTATAAAGGTATTTTTTTAGATTGTATTTACTGTATATTTCATTTTTAGGGGAAAAATCATCAATTCCGTAAAATTTTGTAACGGAGACTTTTTTTTCTAATTAAATTGTTTACCTTATATTTTTAAGGAAAAAAATTTGTCACATTATTACGGTACGTTTCTAAGGGCAGTTTCTTTAATACGGTAAATTTCCAAAGAAAAGTTTTTTTCAATGCAATACCGTAAATTTCCAAGGAAAAAATCTTTTCCCTTATAACACCAAAAATTAATACCAGTACCGTACATTTCCACGGAAGAAATTTCTCCCAATTGACGAATCAACACTTTTTCCCACCTTTCCTCAAAGAAAAAAAAATAAAGATAAGAAATGTTTTAGTTAAATTAAAACGCTTTTCCGCGATTCACTCTCTCCTCTTCTCTTCCCACCAACCCCCTAAGAACACGCGAAACTATTCAACCACCATTTGATCTTATCCTGACAAAAACCAAAAGATGCTTCAACCACTTCAGAAAAGAAACCTAAAAACCCAGAAACGCAATAAAAATTTTAAAAAAAAAACCACACACTCAAAAATCGCATTAAACACCCAAACAACGCATCAAATCCCATATAATTTAAATTTAAATTTAAATATAAATACAAAAATTGTAAAATTCCCATCCCATCCCTTAATATTGTCATTTCCAGCGACTCTGTGGTCGACTAATCCCGTAAGGGTTTGAATCTCGCTCGAGATTTGACTCCCGCTTGATACTTAGGGAAGCAGCCATAACTCTTTGCTGACAAGGAATTGCGAAACACCATCGACTAGGACGTCCCCTGCCGAGATAACTCATCATTTTTATGACCTAGTGGTGGATTAAGGCATCGACTCACTCCCAAACTGCACCCACCGACTCCATTCCATGGACGATTGGGGAAAATCCTTTTAAAAAAAAAATATATATACATACAAACTTGATGACTAATTTCAACATTTTTTTTCCTCCTCCGTTTTTTTTCTCCCATCGTTTATCTTGTCGATTTTTTTAATATTTTTTTTTATATTTATTGTGCGTCGAAAGTTGTGCTCGGAGGGAAGAGGGTCGTGTGAATGCATTAAGTTGGTTTTAGTTGCTTTATCGATTGCATTGTGGGAGCAAAGTGGAGGAAAATTTACGTCCGAACAAGCAAAACAAACGCACACTGTACACTACCACACCGCAAGGTCTGACTGTGCACTTTAAGGGTTCAAAATGTATCATTTACACGCAAAAAGAAATGTTGTATGTGTTCATTTTGAAAGCGTTCCGGTCGAATGACTCGAAAATAGTCCGAATGGAATTATTCTCTCGTGCGGGTACTGGTATAGGTTGAAAGGTGGATGGAGTAATTCCAAAAATGTGACATTTTGACCCATTTTATTGGTTTCAAACTGTTTGTAACTGTTAAACCGGAAAAGATGGAGAAAAAGTTGTAATGGGAAAGTTGTAGAGCGTGTTTTAATTGGTCGGATGGGATTTTTGTCGATTTTTTCCGTGGGGTTAAAGGCGGGAATTTTGAGAATTTAAAAAAAAAAATTGGGAAGTGAAGTTTGTCAAATCAGGGGGGCAGGGAATTTATTGTTTTATAGTCTAAAACAATTAACTCTCCACAGTCAGGGTGAATGTAAACAATGAAAAATAGGATTTATTTTTAATCCCTCGACTGCATTGCTGTCCCATAATTCACTGAACTTCACTGCAATACCCATAGAGAAGACTATGCCCCCTTTTTAACTCGATTATTTTCGCCTCATAACGGCGCGATATAAATTAACCAAACATATTTTCCCGCTAATTCCACCACGCTCTACAACTTTTCAATTGAAAATTTCCCTCTATCTCCGACGGTTCAAAAGATAAACGACGATAAACAAGGTAAAAACATCAATAATTAATCAAAAAACATTCGAAATTTCAACAAAACAATTGAGAGCTCTCCCAGCACCGTGCATCGGTACATTTTCACGCAGGGACTTTAAGGTATAAGAAAAAAAAATTTATCTTAGTGAAAAAAAAAAAAAAATTCTGTACCGTAGTGACTTGTTATGTCAATAAATTATTTTCCTGTGAAATCTTGTGTGAAATAAATTTCAAATAAATGATTTACTGGCCTTTGCAGTTTTTTGCCCCCATGAGAGACCGTATTAGCTTTTCCTAATGCACAAGGCGCTGCTGCTAACAGATGAGGAGTTTTTCTTTTTTCAGCAACAAAGGGCACTCTGGCCATGGTGTAAAACAGAGGACCCGAAATGAAACGGAGGAACCTAACCTCGAAATACAATCATTCTAACAATATTTTTAATTTTAATAATTCACCAACCATCTCTAAATTACCCACGAGAAACGATAAGAAATTTACTACAAATAAAAAAATATAATAAAAAATGAAAGAATGCGTCCAAATGTCCGAGAAAAATTAAATAACAAAAAAAAAAAGCAAAATATGTATATAAAATGAAGAAAAGGAATATACGAAGCCCCGTAACTTGACAGGACGTCGTTTCGTTCTCAATTTTAGGTCCATTTTCCAATAAATATGGAATTTTTGCTTTTTTTTATTTTTATTGGATCCGATTCATACATATTCTCTGAAGGGAAAAATGCACTTTTCAATCATGGTGCGTTAAGAAGTGGTCAAGAATTTTATTTCATCAATTTTGTTTCTTCCGCATAAAAATGGGGATCCTAAAACGACGCTTTAGTATCGTGACACATCCAATTCTCACCATAAATTACGTTTAGAACTTTGATGCCGACTGGTGGAGCAGTTTTGCCTCCATCCACAATATCGCGCATTCGGGAGAGGGAGTTCGCTGACCCTCCTTTCGCGTGTCCATCACGTGGCAATTGTGAACACTCAAAGTACTCGCCGCCGGGTGTCGTCTTCCTTTCACTCGATGGGTCACCCCAAACTGATTTGCCAGCGGAAATCGGCACCTCTGTATTCGCGTGTGAGCAGAATAGGGCAAACGGGGCCCAAAGGGAAGGGAAAGGATGCTGACAGAAGATGGAGAAGATGGAAAAGAGGAAATTTGTGGGATAAGATGTTTTTTTTTTCTATCTACTTTTTTTTATGTTTTCCAGAGAGAGTTTTTTTATGAAATATTGTTGAAATAAAAAGGTAATGTTTGGGTTTATAAAGTCTTGGAGATGAAGGTGACTTGTTTTTAAAGAGTTTTGTGCTGAATTAACAATAACTATGAGAAAAATGTTGTTTGAAATTTGTAATAATGTGAAATAAAGGTCTGTAAAAATGTGTGCTGTATAGTGATAAAATATGCAACAATGTTCAGGGTGAACATCTGTGACATGACAATGTATGGTGAAACATCTCTAACAATGAATTAAAATGACATTTTTTAGCTGCAGCTTCTTCCAATTTCTCTCTCGTGAATTTCAAAACTTGTAGTTTAAACTTGAAATTGAATTTGCGACACGCCATGTCGAGTTTCAGTTTAGGGAAAGTCCCGAATTACCCAGAAGTCATTTCTTTAATGTAAGGGTCTCTATTATAACGCCCCACACACTAACTGCAAAGATCGAATTTCCCCACGGCCTAATTGAGACTTGGTAGTTATTTTGGCCTCATAGAACAAAATGCATTTTCGGATACTTCTCCAATGCATCTTTAAGTATACAGTATTGCAAAATGTATTCAAGATTTACATTATTTCTTTGATTTATTTCAAAACACATTTCAAAATGCATTCATGTTTGAATCTATTTTAATGACGTATTCCAAAATTCATTTCAAAATGCATTTTCCAAATTAAACGCATTCCAAATGTATTTCGATGCATAAAATACATTTCAACTGCATTCCAAATACCCATATGGGCTATAACAATGATGACATAACAATGAAAAAGTGTAGAACAATATAAAACAGTGTAAAACTATGTCAAACATCATTTATCCAAAGTTGTACCAAAAGATGCACCGACTGATAAACAAACGATAAAAATAAAAGAGCATCATCAATTATTTTATCTGCAAACCATTCTTCTCACCAACTTTTCAGCATCCAAGTAATAAAGCCATTAGTATGACTGCTTTATTCCTTTTGATGCCATAGTAATTGCAAAACTAAATCTTTAACATGTAATAAACCAATTTACAGGAGATGGAAACCAAAGAAGAATGGGAATTCTTGTATTACTTCACACTTAATAAAATTGAGTGTTTCATTCCATTTATTTTGATTGGATTTGGATAAAATATTCCCTTCACATCCATTTTCTTTTTTCTTTTTTACACTTTAACCCACCTAAACTCGATTCCTAAACTCCTTTACAACTTTCAAAAGCAGTAACATTAATGAAAACTTAACAAAAAAAATATTATTTTCTCATTTTCTCTGAAAAATACAAATCTCACAAAATCTCACACCCAGAAAAAAATTGCAATCTTCATTGCAATGGAAAGAAAAGGATAAATTAAACAACAAGAAAATATATTTGCATATTTATCCTCTTCCTTCCTCTCTATACTTCATAACCAGACAAATAAAGCCGCTTAAAAATTCATGACATCATCCGCATCCTAATAAATTTCGCCCTCGCAATAATGATGAGAGAAGACACTCGGCAAAACCGACATCCAATTCCATTTACATTTTAAATTGACTATTTCTATAATAAGAAAAAATGAGAAAAAAATCGAAAGGATGAAAAAAATTATCCAAATCCTCTTATTGCCATCAAAATCGTCACATTTTGTGATCCCAGAGTTCAGAAAATTCAGGATAATCCGTTTTAATTCAAGTTAATTTAATTTAATTAATCTTCATACAGTACAGTATATGGCTGATGTGCAAAGAAGGCATTGTTTGGCCAACACGCGTTAAAATTGAATAAGCTACGTATGTTCACACTGAAACTTAGTTTCCTTGCCGATCTGCAGATTATCTGCAGACTCTTTGGCACATTTTTTGATAGTTTTAATGTCTGTAAATAATTTTTTCCTCAAGAACTACGTCAAAAATGACCCGACTTGTTAGTAGGAAGGTTAAAACCCCGCAAATTTCGACGTTTCCGATAATTATAGCGAATTAAAGCGGAATTACAGATGAAAATCGATGTCCGCCGTCTTCGAGTGGCCATCTGTTGCGACACAACATTGGACTCAGTGAGATGAACACTGTTAGAAAACAGAAAGGGAAAAGGCGAGAGATGCGTGATCGATACCCACACCTCCCTGCGGCCTGCCAGCGTGATGAAGAGTTTGTCGTCCAATGGGACTCTGGGGTTCGTCTTTTGCCACCACCAAAACTCGTTTCCACTCGCTCGTCAAGTATAATTCACCCGATACAAACACAAACATTCAATTTACGACTCGTTGCAAGTTTGCAAATAGTTGTTTCGATAAATTCTCTCTTGCGCGATGACACATCGGTTCACTCGAAGCAAATTAATTCTTATCAAACGCATAAATAAAATTCTTTTGTTTGTTTAGCAATTCGCTAATATGAATTCATAATGCACGTGTCTTCGGTCTTTCGGCAATTAATTGCATCAAGGGGCACGTCTCTATATTGTTTTCCTCGCGGTCGTAAGCAAAGGAAGGCGCAATACGGGAGAATGTCGTCATGTCGGATGAGCAGTCGTGTCATGAGATGCAGTTAAAGTGTGGTTGCGATGGAATAATAATGGGTGGCTTGCCTTGCCCGTAATGCTCGTAAATGGGTGACGGACAAAGAGGAATTGCTGGTTAAGTGATCGTGTAGTCTGTAGTGTGGCGAGTATATACTGTTGATCATCACCAAAGGGCGAGTGGCACTGCAAACGAGTTGTTTCTGTTGTGGTGTTGCGACGACCCGTAAGAAACGAATGATGCGGGGTTATGCGAATGTTGCCTCTCTCGTCTCTTGGAGGATGATGTAGTGGAAAGGCGCTATGTGCAATTAGTGCAAATAATCGCCATCAGAGGTCGTTGCAAAAATTAGAGGGTGTGTGAGAACAGAGGAATGCGACATTCCATGCAAATCTAAGCCAAATATAGCAAAATCCATATAAATCCTTGCAAGTCCATGCAACTTCCTGCAAATCAGTACAAAAAATAGTCCAGATAAGATGTAATCCATATAAATCCATGCAAATCTGCAAATCCAACAGTGGATTTGCAAATCCTATGCATTCATATTCCGATTGACGCAGACCAGTGAGAACTTTGCGTCAAAACAAAAAGTCCAAATGGCATTTTCTTCATATAGTACATTCGTCCTTTGCAATCCAAAAGGCAAATTTTATCTTTATCTTAATCAGCCGTATTGATCTGGTGACATCCCTTCATGAGATCAAGACTAATAAAGAAGTCTTTGCTTTTCCCACATCTGTCTTATAGTTATATTTCATTGACCCAAAGATAGTCGATACAGAAGTGGAGATTCCGTGCGGTTTTGGCACAAATACTAGATGACTCATGATGCAACTGTTCGAAAGTAAGAGCAATACTACATTTTAGTAGCAATTCTGTTTACTCTGTATTCAGTAGCGGTCTTACAACCCTGATCGTGCATTTTCTTGATACACTGAGACTTCGTGACAGTGTCTTTCGGTCTCAAATAAAATCATCGTGACCAAGACCCCCGACACCGACGATATCACCGTCAGCACTCATTGGATGTCCATGACAAGCAAACAAAGCTCTTTAACCAAACTGTGAGTATATACAGGGTGGAATGAACGAAAGTCTGGAAACCAGCCAAATAATTTCTGGATGGTTAAAGATAAACAAAATCTGTTTGATCAAGCATATATTTAGGAAAAGGGGTAGGCCCAATCGAATGATTCACTCAAATTTGACCTCCGACCTTTTTTTCAGGGTCAACATGACGGCCTGCAACATGAAAATCCCAAATCTTTAACCACAAAATCATTAAAAACATTCTTAAAAATCTTTCTTAATCTCGAAAATCTTTCAAAATCTATATATAATCTTAAAAAATCCTTAAAATCTTAAAATCTCATGGACGAATTTTCCGAATGTCGCTCCCCATGGAGTGTACACACTTTTATTCCAACCCTGTACTATAAACCACACCTTTAAACCTAGTAATAATATCACCATAACCAGAGGCAAAGTATAACATAACATAGCAGGTGAGCAGATCCTCCAAAACCCAAACCAGAAAAGATATATCCCTCTTCAAAACACCATAAAACTTTTTAATCCCCCATTTTTATCACCATAAATACCCATATAAATCCGCTGACAACGCGTAAATCCTTCATAATTAAACCACCACATCCGTCGTGCCATATAAATTCAAATATTAATACATCAAATTCATTTCTTTCATTCTTTTTCCTTTCATCTCATCCAAGAGCGCATTACTCTGCCGTCTTTCACACAACAACGTTTTAAGTGCATTTCAAAAATGTGTCCGATACATTCGAGTTCTCAATTTGACACGTGAAAAATGAATGACAACGATTTTCCATTTCAAATCGACACCGAACCGAATCATCGCATCGCACACCTCTCGTTCTCTTGTTCGTGCGCGCACCTCGTTTTCCGGTTTCAACTCGTTCGGCTTCGTCTTGGAATCAATTCAATTTCCTGTCCCGAAAGCCTCTAAGAAGTATTTTTGGTCGACAAACCCTCGTTCGGTGGTGTCAATTCGGGTTAAATACGTCGGTGCGTATAATCCTCGAGTCTCTCACAAATCTGCTCAACATTTCTAATAACTAAGGGCACGTTTTTCCAAAGGATTCGATGCCAAAAAAGATATTCGACCGACTTGACGGGTCTCGAGATGAGACCTTGGTCGTATATCGATTCGGACCTGTTCAAAACTGAGACTTGGAAGAAAAAAAAATATAAAAAAGGGGGAAAAAGGGAAGAGATAGGAGGAGGGTGAGTTTTGGAGCGATCGAGCGTGACATGTCGAGTTCGCTTTTTTTTTTCTTTCCTTTTTTCCTGGCTGCTTTTGATGGCAAGTGGCAGGAAAAGTAAACACACTTTTCCCTTTTTGGCTGCAAAATACAAGCGTCTTCCAATCAAGGGAAATTCGTGTTTTCCTATGTTTTTTTTTCTCTTGTTTTGTTGTGTGTTCAAAAACAGGCGTGAATATTTTATGTGATGGTAGTAAGTAGGTATTTTGTTGGGATGTATAAAAATGGATTCAAATTTTAAAATAGGTTTGGTTTGAGAATCATTCATTAACAAAGTGACTGGTTATATATTTTTTTGTTATTTATTCTTTGGTACAGTAGCTGCATAGTTCAAAAAAATAAATTACACAAAAATTTAAAAAAATAAACTACCAATCATCACACTGATTGAGAAATTCCTGCAGTACAGAAGCGCCAGCTAGACCGCCAATGAAGCGATTGTTGCCCTAACTTAAATGGTTGGACATGGGCTTCTTCTTTATAACTCATGCAACGGAATTACAACTTTTGTCTGTGATGACTATCAACTCCGCAGGAGGATGGTTTGGTAATGGGAGACCCAACTGTCTCAACCGAACCTATAGACCTGGATCTTTCCTTATATAGGGGCCGATATTGTTGCACTTACTACAACTGGTGCCTTAATTTTGCATTCTTAATATTAATTACGGAGGAAGAGATTAGTCGTAATTAATTCGATGGGGTGAATTAAAGATGGAAAAATAATTTATATATTCTAACAAGATGACATTAAATGGGTTTAATGTTTTCAAAATAAATAAAAATTGACAAATGATAGTTCAAATACTGAAACCAGGTGGCGCAATTAAAGGCGGGATTTTTTGAATCCCAATTGTTTAAATACACACAAATATTTCGACTGACTAGAAATATTCAATAAAGGGTATGCTGTTGGCCAGGTTTTGCAATTATTCCTAAATGAACAACCAGTTTGAAATAAAAGGAGTGGTTGCATCAGAAAGTCTTTCTAAACCTTTCCATCACCCATAAAAAACTTCTTCCAAAACTTTTTTCTTATACATATACTACAATCTCAATAAAAAAATTTATTTTAAAAATTAAGCAACGAGTAATAGTGAAATTTTGAAAGAAAAACTTTCCTTTTAATGTCGTAATTTTTTTCCCTAAAGATTTCCCGAATTTAGCATCGCCTCGTTTGTTTTTCAATTAATTTTTCTTTTTTCCCCATTCAATTCACAACTGATCCTTTCTTTTTATCGACCAAAAGCACATTGTAAAAATTGAAAAAAAGAAAACATTTGCAGAAAACTTCCAAAGTGTTCAAAGGAAATCTTCCAATCCATCAAATTAGCGATGTTATCATAAAAAAAAATAAGAATAAAAATATTTTCAATGTAAACATCATCTAGAATTATAATAAAGCCAATATTTATTCTACAATGATAACTCAATAAACAAGAATTTATGTTTGCATAAGAATATTCATCCGAATTTTACCTTAAATTACAAAAAAACCATAAAAAATCGAATTTTGTTGAAGGGAAAATAAATTACGCCATCTTAAAAAGCGCCATCTGGCAATAAAATCTTGCAATTTCGATCCGTTTTAATTTTTTTTTTATTTTTCATAAATTTATAATACTTAAGCCGAGTTAAGCCCTTGACTCGTCGTAAAGTGAAGATGAAAATGAGAAATTATACCATTGCCTTTTTAATCGTATCACGTCAGAGTAAAGCCCGCGTGATAAAAAGATTCCCATCCACGAATCGAATCGAGTGCCAAATTATTTGCTCAAATGATTTAAAAGAAAAAAAATTGGCTTAAATAAAAACATCCATATAGCCCAAACCAGTACGAAGAAGAAAGTAATCTTTTAATTTACTACTCGGAAAAAGTTTTCTTCGGATTTAATTAAAGGATTCGATTTTTTTCTTTATAGTTATTTTTCCGAAGAAATAATTGCGTTTAAAATTCCTTTGATGTACTGTAGTCAAGGTGTCGTATTGAAAAAGGAATTTTCAGTTTATTTTTTAAAATTAAGAATTTTCCAAGTTGTTTGTGAGTGCATTATCTTATAATTAAAACCGGTTGGGTTTTTAGTTGAACCGGTCGGTCAAAGAAAAATTTAAATTATTTTTTTAAGGGGGGAAGGGAGAATAATTGATAGTTTCTAGAGAAATTAAATTGTATTTTTAGATGAATCGGTCATTAAGAATTAGGAGTATTATGCCATTGGTTCATTACATCTCTCATAATCCCATCACTCATGCTCAGAAGGCTTCATCCCAAGTCCCAAACACAAAACATCAAGGAAACCGACAACTTTAACTGCAAATCAACCCATCAACCCATCATCTCACACCACAGCAAACCAATCATAGTCCATAACCACCCAAATCAACCGCAGATTCTCCTTCGAGGTGCCGTTTCTCCCCCCCACCTTCTAGACCGAGTTTTTCAAACGACTGGAATAGCTTCCCATACGCACATCCATAACTAGGAGTATACGACTGCCATGGAGCCGATTGTCTGATCCACTGTCGCATTTCTCCAAAAGTTTGCTTATTTCATGGTAAACCACGGCATGAACTAAAGCAAGCGATGAAATGGACAATCGCATGAGTCAAAAGTTATCGTATTATGCCTGTTCATAGACCAGTTGTACGTGTCGACGCCTACATGAACTATGCTTAACTCGTTATCCTCTTCCTCTTCTGTCCAGAAGTCAATAAAAGAAAGGTCCACAAACATCCAATCATTCTGCCAAAACCTTGACCGTTCCCTTCTGGTCTTGGAGGTCCTTTAGAACCGTCTCGAGTCCAGAGCAGCTGCAGCTGGCACGAAGACCTCATGCAACTCGGCAATGCTAATCCGAAGACTTCTTCGCAGGGCAATCAACTGCTCTTGTTTTATCAAGATCCACCCCACCAAACTCCTTCCATTAATTCAACAACAAACAAAACAAAACAATTCCTACCCTCGAATCAAACCACCGGAAATTACAACCACCCACCCAGCACAACACACACAGATCATCAAAGATGTACAACTTCTTACCGGATATCCCACCAGTAAAACCCAACATCCATCTCCAAACTCACACAATACTTCACATTTCCTCCTTTCCTTCGAAAAACAATCAAAATAAAACACTTCCTTTCGACACCCAATTAAAAACCCCGCCTCGCACAAACCCTCTTAAACAACCCGCTCTTCCATTACCGCATTACAAAGTGAGTGAACTACGATCTTAATTACGATTCCCTAATCTGGAAAAACTATTCACTAGCAGCGACGACGACGCGCCTGCGTATACACAGTAATCCCTTTGGCACCCCATTTCTAATCAAAATGGCCGCTTTAAAAACAAAGTTTAAGGTAAACACGTGTATAAAAATGTATCTTAAGCTCTTTGTAATATCGTAAAAATGAATTTGAGGAAAAAATAGACGGCAAAAGCCCTTTAAAACGTTCCCCACTTCCTTTCAGGTGCAATACATCATGGCTGACTTGAGCTTTACTCTATAAAATGGCTTTCACCCAAAGTGACTCTATCTTTTGCTCGGTTGGGACACGTCCAAGTAAAAAGCTTTCTAGGCTTTGAAAAAGATAGACTTGTATCGAATTTTACTTTTTTTCTTCCCAACCCCCATTTTTTTCTTTTTTTTACCTGCATCGATTTTTTTTCTTTATATTTTTTTTTAAAGTTGAAAAATTGTTTGAGTTTATGAATTTTGGAAATTTTTAATTGAAAATTCAGGTGGGAATCGATTGATTTTCTGATGTGGGTTTTTGGAGTAAATTCCCGTGTGACCAATAATTATCAGATGCCAATGTGAAGATCTTTGGTTTTGCGTCTGCGCCGTTTGCTCGATGGGAGCATCAAAGCTGTCTGTTTCCATAGAGATGGCATCAGTAATCGATTTGGTGCAATTCATTGTGAGGATATAGTAGTCCAGGATGAGGATGTTAGATGTTAGCAAACTCCCTTGTTGAGCAAGAGTTGGTGATAATGAAGCTAATGGAAGGGACCGAGCACCAATCAATGGACAATAAGATGATCTTCTGTTCTCATCAAACAACATTGCAAGTGTCCATCAAGTCCATGATAAATTGGGGTTGGTGGAGTTGTGGGAGTGCCAAACATGGAGTTAATGTACTGGGTGATGGGTTTTGTGGTTAAAATGGTCAAATTGGTTAAAATTTATGAGTTTTTTTTTTTTTAAATTGGTTGATTTTTGTGGTTTGTTTAGTTGGTGGTGGATAAATGTGTTTTTATGCTGATAAATGTAAGATTTTGAAATGTTGTCGACAAAATTCCTGAATGTCAACTGTCGAACTGCTTGGAAAATCCAAATTCTCAAATATCAATATCCAAAACTCTTTCCAAATATTTGCAAATTCAAAGTTCATGGTAGAAAACAGGAAATTTTAAAGACTTGTCGATTTCATTTCTGAACGTCGGAAAAGTTATGTCGACAAGTCCAAGGATCCCACTAAAATCCCAAAAGTCTATAAATCTCGAAAATCTCTCTTTAAATCTCAAACAGATTTTAAAATAATGTCGACAAAATTCCTGAATGTCGAACAGCTCAAAAAATCTTGTCGATATCGACAGGTCCAAGGATTCCACTACTGACCCAAAACTCGATAAATCTCAGAAATCTGTTAAGATCTCAAACAGGATATTGAAAATTATTGTCGACAAAATTCCTGAATATTAAACAGCTCAAAAAACATGTCGACATCGACAAGTCCAAGGACTCCACCAATATTCCAAAACTCTAAATCTCTTTAAATCTCAAACTGAAGATTTTAAAATGTTGCTGACAAAATTCCTGGATGTCGAACAGCTCGAAAAATTTTTTCGACAAGTCCAAAGGGATCCCACAAAACTCTCAAAACTCAAAATCTCTAACAAATCTCCAAAAATCTTTCAAAATTTTACGTAATCTCAAATCCCAGAAAAGAGAGGAGATTTTAAAATTATGTCGACAAACTTCCTGACTGTCTGACTCTTTAATTCAATAATTACAGTACGTACGCCATAAAACAGCCATTTAAAGCTTAAACAAAAGAATGTTCATTTCCCATAACAAAACAAACAAACAAACACCTTTAACTTCAATCTCGCAAATTTAAACTTTATAAGTGCATAAAAAAAAATTGCCAAACATCTTTTACCCAAAAATTAATTTATTTTTTCAAATATAAACCAATAAGAGTAAAATTTATTGCAAATATTCCATTTCACCAGTGTCAGGTGCTATTAAAATTCTCCTTCATTCAAAAGCATTTCATTAGTCGATATATTAAAGATTTACGTTTGTTGGATGTGGATGAGGATGTGGCACAGCAGCAGCAGCGAGAAAAAAAATGATGAGAAATGGAGATTGGCCAACTTCAATCCAAAATATTAAAAAAAAAATCGAAAATCGTCAAAACTCCAGTTCAAAAAAAAATAAAAAAATCCTCTAATTTCCAACTTTAAAAGGTATGTCAATCCTTTATCATTCGATTCTGACAAAAGGCAATCCAAACTAAACCTTATCAGCGACTGATCTTCCACATGACTGCGTTTCATCAACCCGACTTCATCGAATCAAAAAAAAAAAAATCTACCTGTCAACTTCCCTGCATTACCCCAATCATATTTTTTAAAATGTATACACATCGACTCATTCGAATTTCAAATCTCACCCCCCTCTTTTTCACTATCCCACCTTGCATTTTGTGTGTGGCTGCACTTTC